>JAKELI010000076.1:0-137088 GCA_021525025.1 Lactarius hengduanensis | reverse complement strand
TTTGCAGGCGGCATATACGGCTTGGATCAGTCATATGGTTGTGTCGCGATGAAGGGATGTGAAGGTCCCGTGAGTCCGAAGGCAGAGAGCGATTCCGCAGGGGTTAGAGTTGCAAGCCAAGAGGAGAAACCGGGATCTGGAAGCGTGTGCGATGGTGAAGTGCCAATGCAACAACGAATGGGTCACCATACCAGGAGCGAGCAAGAGGTGAAGACGGAGAGTGCGAACGTGGAAGCGCGATTGCGAGAACAAGTCGAAGGTGATAAAGAGGAGAGCAATCGTAGAAGTTGAGTGTCGTCAGAGTCGCAAGAGTTCCGGGTGCCGTCGATTGGCCTGACCTCGAGAATCACGCAAGCGAACGATAAACGAAAAGGGGGGAAAACAACGATGACATTCCGAGTCAAGATTCACGTCTTATATACACGTGAACCCGTAGTTATGAACGAGCCAGTAAGGTAGAGGTGGAAGGTAACAGGGAGAAGTAGGAAGGTGGCATGGGGAAGACGAGATGCGAGGCGATCAAAACACGGAATCGAGACGAGGTAAGGTATGAATGGGGAGGCGATACAAGACAATGGGGGCGAAGCAAGACAATGACAATGAACCTATGATGAACGGAGGCCGGCGTCGTGGCCGACGACAGCGCGCTCCTACAGTATTATTATGAATTAGTAATGGTGAAACAAAGAGATAAAACCATGCCCTTGCCAGTGACAAAGGGGGTGGCGTGACAGAGGCGTTGTACAGGCAAAGCGAGCTGACAGGGTGAAAGGAAGGAGGCAGTGGTGGATGATACAAAGATGTCGGGGGGCTGGTGGACAAAGGGGACTCGAGGAACGGGAACGCAGGGCCTCGCTGCGAGTGGCCTAGAGGCCATCTTGCGGGACACTGGCGTCGTCGTTGTCGTCCGTTTGCGTGGTTGCGGGGGAATTGCCAGATGAGAAGGAGCGACAAGGAGAATGAGAGTGAGAGTATGGATGGATAGATGGAGTGAGCGATAAGGAAGGGTTGGGAAACGAGGAAATCGAACGTGGGGCGATGTTGCGAGACCAATAATGGCAAGAAGACCACACGATGCCTGTCCGAGGCCGAAAAGACCGAAAAGGGACGGTTTTGGGCCCAGCGCCCGAGGTAGCCTTACAGCGACCACCTGAAAATACTCTGTCTACGGCAACAGCTGAGCCTTGAGCTGAGCCTGGTTTTATGTGGTTAGAACACAGACTGAGACAGGAAACACGAGAAGTGTAGAACTTACCAGGGATTGGAAAGACATCACAAACAAGTCGATATAGGGAACTGTGAACGCCGGCCTCGCCACCACTGAAGAGGACAAGAGGTTCACAAGTATCGAGTAGATGACCCTTGAAAGGGGATGATCAATGATTTGAAACACAAAGGAGGAGCGGCGCACTAAGATGGGGCCAACAACCAAGACAGTCAGCGCGGTCAAGTCCTGTTCTATCATAAGAAAAAGGTGATGAAACAACCTTGTTAATTGGGAGATTATTGTGGTAATGACTCAGTGACTCGCCTTAACGTTGAGGGGGATTGCGGCAAGAAGTGGAGGGCATCAGACACTATCCAAAACAGCTGGACAGCCGGAGCGCATTAAGGACTCAAGGGCCACCTGAGAGGGCTGAGGGCGGCATGTGGAAAGTGGGTGACTTGATGATTTGAAGACCAGAGGAGGGGATGTGGTGCCAGGAATGCAGAGGAGGGTGTGAGGGGAGTATTACCGGTTCGTGTAGTGACAGTCGAGTTGTGCAGGGAAATGGAAAATGTGGCGTTGTTGGCGCTTCGTCTGGAAATGGTTTGCAACATCCGAGTCAACCGGCGTAGACGGCCGATTCGTACCGTAGCCAAACGGATGTTACGGTTGCCAAACCATACTGTGACCGTACCGTAGGCATGGACAGAATCACCCTCACGATACGGAACATGTGACCGTACTGTAATATCCGTAGACCGTATTGTACGGTCACGGCACGCAGCCCTATCTCTGGGACCGAAGAATCGGTCTGAAGCCATTCCCAATGCGAGTCAAACTTAGATTGATCTGCGGTCTTTACCCATTCGCGGATGCGCTCCCAAACTTCGGGGAATTCTTCCGTATGGAAGTGCATCCGAATCGCGTGGAGCACGTGCCACCAGCAGAGTAGTAATTTCGAATCCGGGTATACGGTATTGATCGCGTTCATTTGCGCCTTGTCGCGATCGCTCATGATAATCGCCGGCAAGACCTCCGGACTGCGCGCCTTTACGAAATTAAGGAAGAACTCTATCGTCACTTCCGTGCCACTCGATGATAGCATCCAGGCGACGGGGACGCCTGTCAAGCGGCAATTGGATTAGATATTTGCGGGATTGTTGACATAACGCGCGCACCATGGCCCCAATGATCTCTGGCTACCAGACTGAATAATTGCAGTCCTACATACTGTGTAGTATTGTGTGTAGCATCTATGGATAGAAAACCATTTCCTATTAATCTGAATTGGTCTTTCTGGAACCCGGTTTGAATGCACAGGACGAATGTATTTTGCGAAATGTTTGATCCTTGAGGAGGGGGGTCGATCTTGTCCTTCAAGACCACCTCGGCCCCGTCTTGCTGGAGCCGAGTGGCCCAGATCTTAATTGATACCGCGTCATTCTCATCAAGGCGGATCTCTTCGTTTTCGACGATCCGGCGGAGGCAATTGATATCACGCATAGTAATGTAGTGATCGCGATCGGTGCGCTTAGTAGTCTCGCGCACGCGTTTTAGCTAGCGGATAATACGTGTCAGCTAGCGAGAACAGGCGGCGAGGAACATGACTCGTGACCGCCTTGGTGTCGACCCCAATATGAACAAGCTCCATAACCAGGTCCTTGGTCTTGTGTGAAAGCCGGGTAAATCGCAGATTCTCATCTCCAAGCGGATGGTCGTGCTCGCTCTCATACTTCCCGAGAATAGTCTCAGTGTGCGGGTAAAGTTTGATGCATCAGCAATCCATGATCCTCTATGTAGTGCTACGGTAGCGCTACAGTAGCTCCATAGCATCTGTAGCAGCATAGCAACGTTTATGTTGTATGTAGTTCTACTGAAGTTCTACTGTAGTTCTACTGTAGTACCAGGCCTACTACCATAGTTCTACTGTAGTACCAGGCCTGCTACTGTAGTTCTACTGTAGTACAAGGCCTACTACCATAGTTCTACTGTAGTACCAGGCCTGCTACTGTAGTTCTACTGTAGTACAAGGCCTACTACCATAGCCTTACTGTAGTCTACCATAATTTCATACTCAGTTCTCAGTCAGACAATATTCATGCAGAATAAAGGTTAAATATATATATTTATGAGTATACACAACTACAAATACAACAATACACTATGGGAGCCAGATGCCGCAGCGACAGGGTGGTGGAGTGGCGATAGTGTTGAGGTGGCAGTGGCGCCGTGGCGGGGCGTGCGTGGCGGGCCGGCGTATGGTGACAGGGTGGGCGCAGGGCGTGGCAGTGACGGCCGAGTCGGGACGGCGCCGGTGGGCGTGGTTGAGGCGTGCGGTGTCGGTGGGGTCATAGCGGATCGGAGTGGCACTGGCGACCATGTCGGGGCAGCGGCGGTGGCAGAGTCCTGTACCAGTTGAGATGAGAAAGAAAAAAAGAAGAAAAAATAGAGAACTTATCTGAGCGGCGCCGACGTGGCAGTAGCGGCCGAGTCGAGACGGCGCCAGTGTACGTGGCGCCGTCGCGTGCCTGTCGAGGTGGGGCCGGGGTGCCGGTTGACGTCGCCGAGGTGGGTGGCGGCGCAGACGAGGTGGTGACGAGTGGGAATGGCGTTGTGTTGGGGCGGGGCGGGGTTAGCGCTGTCGAGGTAGCGGCGGCGGCGGCATTGTGACGGTCGAGGTAGTGATAGCGGTCGTGACGAGGCGGTCGAGGCGGTGGTAGGGGTCGTGACGAGACGGCCGCGTCGTGGCGACCGCTGAGTCGCTGGGTGGAGGCGGGGGTGGCAGCCGTGTCGAAGCGGCGGCGGCGTAGCGACGTCGAGGTGCGGACGACGGCCGCGTCGAGACGGCAGGGGTCTTAAGGGGTGGTGAGGTGGCAGGTGCGGGTGCGGCGGTTTTGAGGTGACGACGAAGTTGCTGCGCCTGGGTGGAAAGTGAGGATGAGAAATAAAAAGAAAAAACAGCTTACCTTAGAACAAGAGCCGCGAGACGGCGGCAGTGGGTTTTAAACTGCGTGCATACGGGTGAGGTGGGGGCGCCGAGGTGGTCTGATGACATGGCTGCCTCTGTCCTGCGACCGCCCGATCAGAGGTAAAGGATATAAATTTTTTTTACTCAGCTTTGGCTGCGAGATTGTGAAGATGAGTGCAACTTGAAGGCGACGTATGAGGGATGGGAGGAAGGAAGGGGAGGAAGGGTGGGTTCGAGTTCGAATTTCGAACAAGTGGCGCACTTCCCCACGCCACAAATTAAACTTCCGCCCGGAAGTCGCCCGTGGTCCACACCATTTTTTTTCTAAGTCAATCTAGTCATTCTAGTGTTGCTGCCAGGGCTGAGCCAATGTTCTGATATCTCAGGAAATAAAATAGATAACATTTTGAAAATATTTATGGAGTTAGACCAGATCAGGAGCCAAGGGGCCCTCTGCCAACCCTAAGTGATCTGATCAGTAGTTTCCAACTTATTTGAACAGCTCAGTGACTAGTGCTATAGCAGCTCAAACTGGTATTGTTAGGATCTGAAGAAATAAAATAGCTACAAATATGAAGATATTTGGGGAGGTAGAAATTCTCAAAAGCCAAGAGTTCCTCTGCCAACTCTAAGCGATCCAATCAACTGTTCTTGAGCTATTTGGCATTAGCTGAAAGGTGTCAGCTAATGTCAAATAACTTAGGAATGGTTGATCGGATCACTTAATGTTGGCAAAGGAACCCTCAGCTTTCTTCAAAATACAGGTCCCTAAATATTTTCATAGTTTTGGCTATTTTATTTCAAAAGATAGAAATGCCAGCTCTGAGCTGCCATCAAGGGGGTGGCAGGACTGGAATTTTTGACATAACGTCAGAATTTCTTTTTCAGGAAGTTTTTGGCCCCCCTCCCCCCCCCCCCCCCTTTCCATTTATGGTATGTTTAAATCACGTGTATGTGTCATCACTCAGCTCAACCCTTTGTGGTGGTTGTCAACACTTGCACTCATCAACACATGACGTCCTCAGTGGTCAGCGCTAGTCAGCACTCATCAACCAAACCCAAGCTAAGTGTAATTTCCTCCTTTTAACTGACCTGTAACCAGGTTTCATACAGGTTCTTGCTGCTGCCTCGGTGCCTCCACCATGTCATGCGCAAGCCCCTCGCCATTGTCATTGTTGTGGGCAGGTCGTTGCCACTGCCATCATGTCATCATTGCGGTAGCGGTTGTGGTCACCTTTGTCTCTGTTGCTGCCATTGCCACCTCGCCATTGGCATTGTCACGATCATTGTTGTCATTGTCATCTCATGGTTGTTGTTGCGGTCACAATGAAGTGGTCATTGTTGCATCGACGTTGCCCATGACGGGCCACTGTCATCGCCTGTGTCCTCCTCATTGCGGTTGCGGTTGCAATGTACTGGCCTCCATAGCTGCAACCTCCACTTGTACCCTCGCAGTTCCATTTCTGCCTTGTTACATGCAAGAGTCATAACTCAGCCATGATGCTAGGCTGCTGTGACATGGGACCAACACACCGTGCAAATCCTGTGACAGTGTTACAACAGCACCACAGCACTACAACACCAATGTAGCGCCGCAGTGCTGCAACAGCAACACGGCATGGCTACGCTGCGACACCCATATGCCGTGCAAGCCCTACGCTGATGCTACAATGCCGATGCAGTGCTGTGTAGTGCTGCAGCCCTATGACTCCAACACAGCGCTATGGCACTGACACAGCATTGCAGTGCTACGACATCACACAGCACAGCAACACTACGACACCCATACACCACGGTGGCCACGCAAGCCTACAGCAATGTCACAACGCCGACACAATGCAGCAATGCCAACATAACGCCGCGGCATGCTAGGCTACAACATCAACACCAACATCAACACGACACAGCACCACCATGAAACCAATACCGATGCTAACACCGACGGCGGCGAGGGGTTCAGAGAGGCATAGGCCTTCATAGTTTACTTTTACAATAACTGTATTACACATTACACACATAGGAATTGTCTTGGAAGAGTGAGGAAGCCAAATGCACAGATTGTGGGACAGCAACGAAACATGTGGCAAGGTAGCGAAGTGAGTGTAGGAAAGTGCAGGAAAGCACAGGAGAGCACAAGTGAGCACAGGCAAACACAGCAGGGGTTCTATAAAGTGTGAAAATCACAATTCATCGAATATCCATCAGCCAGGGGGTTGACAGTCATATCACTGCTGGGGGACCAATTCCTAATTAGGAAGGTCCAAAAAAAATTCCAGCCTCCACTGCACAGCACCCCCCCCAACATCCTGTTTGGGATTCTGGTCCTGCCACCCCCTTGGCTGCCATAACATTATCCCTGTTACAAACTTACAAAACCCAACCACCAAGACTGCTGAGCACCTGCAGTATGGCCCGGAGAGACTGCTGGACATGGTGGAGACTCCAAGCAGCCCAAAGACAGCCAGCAGCAGTATGCTTAGTGCCACTGGCAGGGACACACTAGTACGGAAGAACCTAGGCCTATGACATCATGGCCTAGGTACAGTAGAACTATGGTAAGTTCTACAGTAGTACTGGGCTTGGGCCTGGGTACAGAAGAACTACAGTAGTAGGCCTAGATACAGTAGCACTACAGTAGCACTACAGTAGTAGGACTGAGTACAGTAGCACTACAGTAGTAGGCCTGATTACAGTAGCGCTATGGTAGTAGGCCTGATTACAGTAGCGCTACAGTAGTAGGCCTGATTACAGTAGCGCTACAGTAGTAGGCCTGATTACAGTAGCGCTACAGTAGTAGGCCTGAGTACAGTAGCACTACAGTAGTAGGCCTGGGTACTACAGTAGCACTACAGTAGTAGGCCTGAGTGCAGTAGCACTCCAGTAGTAGGCCTGGGTACAGTAGCACTATGGTAGTAGGCCTGGGTACTACAGTAGAACTATGGTAGTACTACATAGAACATAAACGTTGCTACTACCACCTATGGGTCACTATGGCTCTATGAGCACTACTGTAGAACTACTGTAGAACTATAGTAGAGGTCCAAGAATTGCTGATCTGGTAGCTTAAATTCCAGGGTTTGCTACAATGCTACCAAGTCTCTACCATCTACTACCAGCAACTACCAGCAACTACCAGCAACTACCAGCAACTACCAGCAACTACCAGCAACTACCAGCAACTACCAGCAACTATGGTGCCAGTGTCTACAAACATCTACAGTCTCTACCGGTTTACTACCCAGTCTCTACCAGCCTACTACAAAAGTCTACAACCATCTACAGTTGTTACAGTGTCTACAGTGTCTACCAAGTCTCTACAAGGATTTTTTGCGCAACCCAGGGATTGCTGATGCGCCTGGCTCGAGGCCAAGAACCTTCAGACGTCGCATCCCACAGCGAAGCTCGCACCACGCCGATACGGGCCTTTTCCTATCACCCGTGTTATCTCACATGTTGTCTACCAGCTCGCTATCCCACCAACGTGGAAGATACACAATGTCTTCCACGCGTCGCTCCTCCTCCCTTATCACGAGACTACGGAACACGGCCCCAACTTTGCGCGGCCACCTCCAGACCTTGTCGACGGCGCGGAAGAATACGAAGTCGAGGACATCCGCGACTCGCGTCGTCACCAACGACAACTCCAATATCTCATCAAGTGGAAAGGATATCCGGACGCCAACAACACTTGGGAGCCCGCGGGGCACCTGCACACCCCCGAACTCCTTCATGCGTTCCACGCCGCTCACCCCGACGCAATCCGGATCGTAACGGACGCCAACAACGACAGCCCGTCGCCCCCACCTCCCACGACCGACCTCGCGGCGCGTCCGTCGATCGACCATTCCGAGACCCCGAGCGACGACGCCCAAGACACGGACGCCCTCGGCGACGTGGAATTCGCCGCTTAGAAGGGGGGTAATGTCACGAACATTTCATTGTTCCACCCAGTCTCAACCCATTTCCTTGTTCCCCTCCCTTCTTTGTCTTTCCTTGTCTCAATCCGATCTCGATCTTATCAGGCGATCGTCCGATCGCCATCATCTGCTGATCCAACCCTATTTTCTGTCTCACACTGATCCCTAGCAAGTCTAGACCGCTTTGCTGCCCTGGAGTGTAGAGCTACTTATACCCCATGCCTCACCCCTGTAATTCCTTAGCTTAGTCTTCGTCAATCAACTGTCTTGCCCCCTCGGCATTGCCATCTCTTCCCATACCCAGACCTCCTCTTCTCAGAAGCCTTGTCAGCTTGGGCTAAACCAAGTGACCCGCCGGCACCAGCGTCCCCCTGGGCCAACTCAACTATCGTCTGCCTCAGGCAGGAAGTTGTTACAGATCCTGTTGACCACGCCCCGACAGTGGCGTGACAACCACCCTCTTCCGCGCCTGTTGCAGGGCCCTCGGCCCCCTTCGCGTGGTACCCCACTTACGCTGCTTACCCCCCTGGTACACATTCTCAGGTCCCGTATCATGCGACACACCCTATGTATTGGCCTTATGCCCCCTCCCAATCCTACTACCCTAGCACACAGTAGATTACACACTGGAATATCGACTTGTAAAAAAACGCGTACTTTGATTAGTTAATGTAATTCCTTTTTCGTGCTTTTCCAATCACCTGACTTGACCCAAAAAAAGTGCTCATGTAATCAATTTTATTAGCTAACTATTCGACATTACTTAAGTTGTGTAAGCAACGAAAATAAAGTGTTGAAGCGGAGACTCAATTGGAAGTTGACGGGAAAGCGGACCGGCGCGTGGGAAGGATGCAATTAGTACGCAACTCTTTTTGTACCTCATACTTCTGTGTCTCCGGCCCGATATCATATCTGGTTTCGATTTTCTTGAAATCTGTAACTTACTGTACTGAGTATGAATCCGAGTGTGCCGAGCAGGTCCCCGCGCTCACATAGTCCTTGTAATTTTGCAGACACACGTGACGCCCGTGGGAGGGGAATTTCGGGGTCCGCCAATCCGAAACTCAGAAAGTCCGACCAAATCTTGTATTTACTCGAAAATATTACAGTAAATGAGTTTTTGTACTATTACTAATGAACTTAAGTAAGCTACAATAGTGTCAAAGCCACAGACCACAGAACACGGTACGTGTGCGTGGGGGCCCTGTACTATGCTTACCACACCTCTGCAAAAAAACAGTAATCTTTTTTTGTAGCTTCAACAACATGTCGTAGCTACTTCATTTTGTACATATTGATAGATGCATGTATCTCACACCTGATTCTGATTTTTATTCATTTGTTTCTCAACCCGCTCAACGTGGAGCGATGGGGCCCACCTCTGCAAATTTTGGTCACGCATTGTCACGGTGGCGGCAGGGTTTTGGCAGGCAGAGGAATGGGCGGCGTTTCGGCAAATGTGGCAACATGTGTCAGTCATTTTGCTGTCCTGAAAAGGAGTTTGCCGAATTGGGTCACGTTTTGTCACCTCTCCATGGTCCTTGGAGAATTCTTTGTCTCCAACTCGATCGCCTTTTTCCATCGACCCCAAAATCTGTAGAGTCACTGCAGTAATGGATGGTAACATCACAGTAAGGTAAGGTCCAGTAAAAACGTTGGGATCGCTCAGATCTGGGGCTGTGGGCACACTTTCTGGACCACCCCATCGCCTTTGTCGATTTTTCACGACCGTAATTTTGCTCTGATCCTCATTATATTGTATGATCTCACATTTACACATGCTAGAGAATATGGTGTTTTTTATTTGGGAAGAAAGGGTGTCAAAAAAGTACTGATCCACTACGATCTTTCGGAATTTGCAGATATGGGTACGTTTGCAGAGGTGTGGTAAGCATAGTACTTTCCCCACTACCAATGTCCATGACGTCTGATACATTCAATGAGGCATCATGCACCCAGCAGCGATGAACAGTCCACAACACGCTGCCGATGGTAGACTTCTCCCCTCAGATTTCGGACTTTTGAGCTCAGGGTGGCTCATTCCTCGCGTTCCCCAGCATGCCGCATCTTCGTGCGGCCTTATATATTCAAGCCAGACGCGTTATCGACGTAGGCGGCAATTTCTGCGAAGTTTTGCGCCACGCTGAAGCGTGTGCGACTACTTTCGACCGACTTTCAACCACCCATATTCCCCTGGGCTCCGAGTAGCCACTATTTCCATTCTCAACCGCGCTGCACTTGCGCGCGGCTTTAACCATTTGACACCAACGCGTCCGCGATTTCCACAAACCCGTATACGACAGCCCGCGTTCCGCAGAGGCATGCGCGATGCCTTGCACGCTTCATTCACACCCCAATTCTTGCTCACCCTAGACACGTTCCCTAGCAATTAGCAAGTGAACCACATTCGCACAGGCTCCCGCGTCGCATATATACACTTGCGATGATATTTTGAGCCACTGACCGCATTTACCAGTCCCGCAGTGACATGTGTGCCAGTGGCAGCGCAAGAACTGCACGTGTGTAGCAAGAGCAGCATTCGTCAACTTGCCTTGAGTGCAGACTTGTTCATGTCCACGCCATAATCGTACGGATCTTCTCACTTCGCCGAGGGACCTAGGATCACGTTATGAGTCAACAACAGCGATCACAAGTCCCGCGGCAGTGTGCGTGGAGAAACACGATGTGGTTCCTTCAAGGGCAACTCCCAGTGCAAAGAGGAACATAAGTGAGCTCCCCAGCGTGCTGCATTTGCGCGCGACTTTAGCAACTCAAACCAGACGCGTTCCAGACTTAGACAGCCGTAAATGCGAAGTTATGCATCGCGCGGAAGAGTGCGCGACCGTTTCCGACCACCTGCGACCACCTGATCCAGCAGGGTTCCGTTTCCATTCCCGACTTCGCCGCACATGCACGCGGCCTTAAAACTTCGACATAAATGCATTCGCAATATTCACGGACTCCTATACGATGTTTCGCGCCCCGCAGAGGCCTGCGCAACCGCTTGCAATGCTTTACACCCCCCAAATCCTGCGCACACCTTAGATTGTTTCCCTGCCACTTTCTCTCTCTCACAGCCTGCGTCGTCATCATTTATTTATTGTCCTTACATGCAGTATACCCTGTACACGCACCAATGTATTGTTCCCTTCCCACTCAATAAATCGGCTTAGAATTTCTGTTGGTGTGTTCACATGTTCACCGAATAATCGACTTAGATTTCTCTGTTCCCGCTTACACAATCGACTTGTACTCATTTTGGGTGTTTGTATTTGTTGATAAATTTCATAAAATATATTACATTATCTAAGTGGCCGAACTTTCGGAAAAGTCTGTGTTTAATTCGGACTTTCGGTTGTGGCCGAAAAACGTGACTTTTTGCATCACGTGTGTCTGCGAAATTACGCCAACTCGCTCACATTCACCCCCTTCTTTTTTCTTCGGAGCAATCGGTCTTGTCTCGGGTTCGTATATTTAATACTTTGTGCGACCTAGTTTTGTCCTCGTGTGTTTCCATTATACCTTGTGATTCATTTGCGTTTGTGGTCGTCGGAGGTGTATCCGAGTCGGATCCGAGTCGGAAACTGGGGACGAAGACGCTAGGGTTAAGGTTGTGACGCCATCTGCTTACTCCACTCCTGATAACTCTGGACTTGGCGATGCACTTCACGAGCGTGACCATAATCATGCTCCATCCTTTCCTCCGCAACTGCACAGCATGTTTTCGGAAAACGTCCTCGAGCTCTGTACCTCCTCGACAACTTTAATCGATGCCCTCGCAAAGGATCCGTATCAACCAGCATCAAGAATAGTCAAGCAGCTTTTCAAAGATCAGGGTACCAAAATTAAGGAGCACACAGATACTCCGCCTTCAGAAAACGAACTCGACCTCGTAGCAAAGTGCGGAAAATTTCCCCATAGGCCCAGCGATCTCTTTTTGCGGGTGAGACGGTACATTATTCGTCCGAGCGTTCTGTAACCTCGCGTACAGGTCTACCGGGATGTCTTGTGTGCATTAGAAATCGACCCCCTTGCTGGCCTTGTTTCACCTTCCCTCCTTGGCAGCTCTGGTGTCGTACCGCTCACTATTGTCTCTGTCATTGCCGACATAGTGAGACACTACGCCTACCTCATCGCACGCGCAGAGGCCGAAGTTTTCCTTGCCACAAATTACTGGGAACGGTCCCAA
This sequence comes from Lactarius hengduanensis, assembly GCA_021525025.1. NCBI lineage: Eukaryota > Fungi > Basidiomycota > Agaricomycetes > Russulales > Russulaceae > Lactarius > Lactarius hengduanensis. The sequence goes on along the minus strand of JAKELI010000076.1, from coordinate 124,807 downwards.
TCTTCGGCAATTATCGCCGACTCGCTGCGCGAGCTCTCCAAGCGTGTGCAAGAGCGTGGTGGAGAGAAAGTGGTCGTGAAGCTGATGTATGACCGAGGCAACGTGAAGCAGGCGGTGAAGAACCGAATCGTCGTCAAGCCCATTTACTGGACCAGAATCGGCTTACCCGCGCAGGACGAGATTCCAGGAGTTGCTCTTGAGGTCATCAACTACCACCGTGCTCTTCTTGGAACGTTCCATGCGAAATTTCTGGTCGTTGATCGTCGTGTGGCATGTCTCAACAGTAACAACATTCAGGACCGCCCGAATATTGAGATGATGATCCAACTCGAAGGTCCAGTGGTCGAAAGCTTCTATGATATGGCGTTAATGTCCTGGGGAAATGCGATGAATCCACCACTACCACTACTTGCAATGCGGCCCGCATCTCCCAGCGTTTACAGGTTCAAGCAGGACAACGAGGATATGAAATGTGCGCTTCCTTTTGGTAACTTAATTTTCCCCAGATCTCTGAGATCACGCACAGACCTTGGTTCGGAGCCAATGCTTACGGCGTTGCGCGCACATTTCCAAGAGTGGCGTGTCGTTAAAAACGCGCAATTTGATGCACCACCCCAGCCACGACGCACTAGCGTCACGGGTTCCGTGACGGCAGACCACAGAGACGCCTTTTTCAAGCAGCCGCAAGTGCGGGTTCCCTCACCTCCTAAATCTGCGGACGCGAGAGATCACGGAATCTTTGATACCTCGCCTGAAGGTTACGAGAGGGATGAGGTCGTGGAAAGGCACCGGCATATATCCACTCCGTCGTGGACGGAATCCGTTAAAACAAATACCGATGATTACGGTGATGTTGATGTTCCTACCTTGACTATCCGGAAACACCTAACGGTCTAGCGCCGACAGATTCTGTTAGTGCCACGGGGTCTTATTCACCGGCATCAGATAGTAATTCTCGCGGAACGGACGGTAGTCTATTTAGCTCGTTTGGGACACCCGACACGAGCGCCGCCATCAAGGGTGGTGATTATGAGACCGCGTTCCAGGATGCGAGGGAAGTTGACTCCACAACACAGGGCAGTGACGGCGACTTGGGCGACTTTAACCCTCATATATTACATGAGCCGCATATACCAGTACCCATTGCGATGGTCAATAGACGCCCCACAGGGAGTGAGTCCTTTTTATTCCAACAGCAAATATCCTTGCACACGAGCTGATATTTATAGCGCCTGGACATTACTCCGTCCGCAACTTCCCACAAGACATCGCCTGGCTCAGCGCCATGCAGTATGCCCAGAAGAGCGTCTTCATGTCTGTTTTACCTCTGCGAAGTTGGAAGATCTCATACTGAGTTATTTCGTACAGCCAAACGCCCACATTTAATGCCTCACCCATAGTCTCTAGTACATTGGATGCCTGCAGACGTGGCGTCCAAGTGACTTTGTACCTCGACCTCGGATTCAACGACCAGGGCGAGATGATTCCGTTTCAAGGTGGAACCAACGAGGAGGTCGTGCACAAGATGTACAGGAGGCTCAATGGCGAGGGCAACGGTGCTGAAAAGTGCCTTGAGGTGTTCTGGTATACGGCGAAGGACCAAACTAAGCCGCTGAACGCGGCGGTGAGGAAACGGAATTGTCACGGTGCGCCTTGGTGTCCGTCCAAGCGCTGGCTTAGCTGAGAGAGACGCTGCTCGCAGCGAAATTCATGGCCGTGGACGATCAGATCGCCATTCTAGGGAATGGCAACCAAGGTGCGAGGACTGGTTTTGGTGGAGTACAGCGGAGGAAAGCCAGACTGTTGACATTGATGATAATACGTTTTAGACACACAATCCTGGTTCCACTCGCAAGAGGTCAACGTTATGATTGACTCACCGGAACTCGTCAGAGATTGGATGCGCGGTATCGAAGCCAACCAAAAGACTCGTCTGTATGGACGCGTCGATGACGGAGATGGGGTGTTGCGCGGTGAAGATGGCGAGGCTATACAGGCGAGTGGGATCGAGTCGAGCAATTTCCTGAGGAGGTTGAAGGGGATGGGAAAAGTGATTGCCAGAGTCCGCGGAACTGGTGGGTTCTAGGGTAGGGGTGCCATATCTAACTCTGTAGGATACCACTATTACTGTACGCTCAGGCATGGACCTTACTGTAGCTCGGAGCATGCTAGCTCGGATCCGTTACTACGGACGTGACGCGTGACGTGCCGCATGCGCAGTACTCGCGCAGTCTCGTCGGCGCAGCACGTTCGTTACCATCCGCACAAGGCTAGTCTTCAAAGTGCGCAGTCCTCAGTCGTTCTTAGGTGATACCTCGTCCGCGCATCGGATCACTCTTCCTCCTGCGCACGTGCACGTCCAGCTTAGAGAATACCGATTCTCTCGTATGGGCAAAGAAACACTTTGCGTTCAAGCTACATGATGCGATGTAGCTTTCATCAAGTGAACACGATTGCGTTCTTCGACCAGTCAAATGCGTGTGGCACTCAGCGAAGCGCAGTTCTTCGGTACCGAATCTACGGTTCACGTAACTTACTGTAGTTGGCAAGGTAGTTGGGGACGCTGTTCGTCGACATTGCCATGGTATCGGCTTGATTTTTTTTGACGATTTGAGAGGCTAAAATGAGAGCCGCAGAGTTAGGGTACGTAGTCAGGGTAAACCTGCGGTAGGGTCTATTTTCTTTGAATCGGCAATACATGAGTTCCGATACGCTCAGGCTACTAGTACTAGGCGCCAACGGGTCGGTCTCCAACGCTAGTAGACTGGTACCAGGTCGTTGATCCCTAGCCTGAGCCTGGTTGAATGCACGAACGTCAAGTCACTCAAGTGACTGGCTTGGGATTCCTGGACTCTATCTACGTGGCTCTACTCCAAGGACGCCCACCCCGGACAGGCCAACACGGTTTCCAGAACGCAGCAAATACCTTATTTTACACAAACTCAACCCTGGACACGCGACTGCCCTGCGCCACTTCGCTCAATATTTCGCCTCACCCGGCTGCGCATTCAGCTACAGCTACCAACTTTTCCGATGAAACATAGTAGTACGTGATACGAGGTACGTTCCGAGTGTCGTTGATCTTCTGACGGCTCGCAACTCGGCAATGCTCTTGGTTACACGAACTGGAGACGCTGCGGAGAAGTATCCCCCCCCACTGGCAACGGGCCTCTCATTTCGCTGCGCAGTTTCTTATGCAATCTCTTTTTGACTTCGTCGCCATTCCCATCAGTGCAATGGTCACATGTCCGGGTGAGCGTGTCGCAACGGGAATAAGCACACATCCGCGCCGATCCCACACGCATGCTTGAGGTAGATTCATCAATCTGTCTATGCGTGCGAGTCGGGCTCTTTGCGGGTATAAAAGGAGGGGCTACTCCCCTCGTTCAGACCAACAACCATTCGACACATTCCTTACTTTACCATGCACGCCATTTCCACTGCTGCCTTTGTTTTCGTTCTTGCTTTGGTATCTACCCTGGTCCAAGCTTTGCCACAGGCTATACAGAAACCTGCTCCGACTCCGCAACCATCCCCATCCCCATCCCCATCCCCATCTCCAGCCCCCTCGTCTTCTGATAAGGCTGTTTCATGCACAAACACGTATACCGTCCCGTGAGTCTTGCAATATCGTATCTGTCCGTGGCGCCTCCCGATGCACATATGCTGACTGTCTTGCTCACCACCAGGCAAGCTGAACCTTGCGATACCCTCGTCGCGAAGCTCGGCCTGAGCCAGGCTGATATCCTGTCGCTCAATTCCGGCTTAAGCTGTAGGTGTCCTTGATGCAATCCGACCGAGCAGAGCTCTGGCTGAGACACGAATTGCCACTACAGGTGACGGCACGATCCCCGCTGGGAAAGTATTGTGCATCAAGCAGCCACAGTCCGATTTGGCGCCCGCCTGCAAGACCAAGGCGACCGCCACGGGCAAGACGTGCGACGACCTGGCGTCCAAGTTTGGTCTTACTCCGAAGAAATTCGCCGAGTACAACGACGACGTGAACAGCGACTGCACCAACCTTGTTCCAGGACAGGCCGTACGTGTATTCCCTCCTGTTCTCGAGGGTGTGACTTGGCACTAACTGAATCGCGATCAGTACTGTGTAGCCCTCGATTGATACCCAGGAACCACAGATCCAGTCTGTCAACGGTGACGAGATCTTCAGTCGTACGCGTCGAGTCATACGATGGTACCTCTTCTGTGTGGAGGGTGGAGTTGAATGAATCGGACAGTTTTCTCGTTTCTCGTGCTCCGACTACAGACTGTCTTTATTGTTGTGTCTCTCCCTAACTACTAATCCAATAGTAGACGACTTTAAGCTTGACTTTGAGTCGTAATTATACCGTGTCTTATGCATGTCCGAGTCATGGCCGAACATCAGTTACCTCCAGGTCATCATGTGCCAGTGCTCTCATGACCCTCTTGTCATCAGGTCTCGCCCCACTCAATTCCTTCAAAAGAGTAGCTGATTTGAACCTCACCGAGGAGCGGCGGTAGCTAGTACTACTACATCCTTTTTAAGTGCATTTGTGTGCACCCGAGAGTACATTTGCAAAGCCCTATGTCCGTTAGCCTATACTTCTAACAATACTAACTGTTTTCCAATGTGCACCGGCATGAGGTTTAGTCGTTCGCGCATCGGCCCGGGTCCACTTTCCCTCTTGCCAGTGCCCAAGCGGTTTAGCAAATAGCGGCGTGTCGCGATCTTGGTCACGATTCTCTTGGACGAGCAAAGAAACAATGTTCAAACTACGTGCAATGCGACGTACCTCTCTTCAGGTGACCATTGCGTGCTTCCACTGGCACTGCACTAGTCAAACCGGCGTGGCCCTCGGTGAAGCACAGTTCCACGGCGCCGAATCTATAGTTTCGGGCACGTTGATCCTCAACATTGCCACGGTATCAGCTTTTTTTTTTTTTTTTTTTTTTGTTTGACGATTTGTGACGCTAAAATGAGGGCCGCAACATTACGGTAAACCTGCGGCAGAGTCTTTTTTTCTTTGAATAGGCGATACGGGACTGAGTTTCAATACGCTATGTGTCAACGGGAGTCCTTGAACGGGTCGGTCTGCAACTGAACGCTGTGGATCCGCGCTCGATTGAACTCACTTACACCGTGACCAAGTGACTGACTCGGGATTCTTGGGTTCCGTGATGTAGGTCTACCAGGCCGGGCCCCAAGGACGTACAGGTCAACTCGATTCCCAGATGCAGCAAATATCAACAATCCTTCATTTGCCACAAACCCAACCGTGGACACGCCTTGGGACACGCCCGGCACGCGGTATGGATTCCAAAAAAAAGCTTTGCTTATCCAGAGGACTAAACGCCATACACCACAGTTATTGGCTGGGAGCATAGGTTAACGTGCTGCATAGGGTTCTGCCGGCGTACTCTCGGGTGCACGGAAATGGGTTTGGAAGGACGTAGTGCTAGCCGCCGCCCCTCAGTCAAGTTCGAGTCAGCTACTCTGTTGAAGGAATTCGGCGAGACCTGATGACAAGAGGCCCGGGGTCATGATAGCACTTGATAAGGAGTAGCTTAGGTTCGGCCGTGACTCGGACATGCTTAAGACACGATATAATTACGAATCAAGCAGTACTAGTTGGGGAGATACACAATCAAAATATTTTGTCCATAGTCCGCAGTAGAAACACGAGAACACTCTGCGATAAATTGAATTTCGCCCTCCGCACAGAAAATGGACCATCAATCCGCGCGACTGAACATCTCGTCACTCTTGACAGGCTATATGTGCTGTTTCCCGGGAATCAATCCAGGGCCACGCAGTACTAATCCAAAATTAGTTAGCGCTATGTCGAACCCGCTATAGCGGGAAGGAATACACGTACGGCCTGTCCTGGAACGAGGTTCGTGCAGTCACTGTTCACGTTGTCGTTGTACTCGACGAATTTCTGCGGAGTCAGACCAAACTTGGTCGCCAGCCCGTCGCACGACGTGTCCGTGGCAGTTGCCTGGGTCTTGCAGGCAGGCGCCGGCGTTTGCGCCAACAACGACTCTTGCTTCGGCTGCTTAATGCACAATACCTGGCCGGCAGGGATGGGGCCGTCGCCTGTGGCGGCGATGAGTGTCTCAGCGAGAGCTCTGCTCGGTGGAATTGTATCAGGGACACCTACAGCTTATCCCGGAATTCAGCGACAGGATATCAGCCTGACTCAAGCCGAGCTTCGCGACGAGGGTATCGCAAGGTTCAGCTTGCCTGGTGGTGAGCAAGACGGTCAGCACATGTGCATCGGGAGGCACCACGGAGAGACACGACTCGGATATTCCAACACTTACGGAACGGTATACGTTTCTGCCAGTGCGCATTGAACAGCCTTATCAGACGACCAAGAGTGGAATGGAGATGAAGATGATGACATACGGGTACACTGTGGTTGCTGAGTCGGATTGGTTGCTGGAATGGCGGCGGCAAGCGACGGTACCAAGGCAAGAACGGAAACGAAGGCAGCAGTGGAGATGGCGTGCATGGTAAAGTAGAGGAGATTGCGTCGAATGGTTGCTGCTCCAAAGGAGGGGGGCAGGCCTTCATTTTATACGCGCAGGGAGCCCGAGTTGCGCGAGTAGACGGATAGACGAATCTACCTCAAAGGCGCGTGTGGGATCGGCACGGGCAAGGGCACGGGTATGTGGTTATTCCATTGCGACACAGTCACCTGAATATGTGACCGTTACACCGATGGGAACGACGATGAAGCCAAAAGGGATTGCATAAGAAACTGCGCAGCGAAATGAACGGCCCGTTGCTAGTGGGGGGCATACTTCTCCGCAGCGTCTCCAGTATCGCATGACTAGGAGCACTGCCCTGAGTTGCGAGCCGTCAGAAGATCAACGACACTTGGAATGTACATATAGTTACACGTGACTACGTTTCATCGGAAAAGTTGATAACAGTAGCCGAAAGCGCAGCCCGGGTGATGCGAAATATTGAGCGAAGAGGTGCAGGGCGTGTCTTTAGTACGTCCTAGTATTTACAGTGAGCGTCCTTTCGGACTTCGTCCCTTGTGATGCCATATCACCCGATTCTGGTCGGGTTCAAACTTTAAAGACGATCTCTACACTCTTCCAATCCGACTGTAGAGGAGCTGAGGAACTCAACTTCGCGATGAGGATTACTATTAGTAATCCTCATCGCGAATTGGAGTGTACAGGGCATACACACAAGCATACATCACAGCGGTGAAAGCGCATATTGTGCGCGAGGGTGTCCTTAAATAACCTACTAGTCGGAGCAGACAGAAGAAACACACAGGTTATGGGAGTAGACCATGAATTGGAAGGGCGCTGGACGTGTCCGAGTCAATACACAAGGCGACTCGGAAGACCGGCGTGACGAGAAAACTCTTGGAAAAAGCGGCGGAAGAGTGCCCGGGCCGCCGAACCGACGTCCGTGTTCATGCAATGTCGCCTTGAGGCTCATTTTATGTAAGTTAGGAGTGTAATATCTGGACCCAGGCTACTGTAGCATGCCAGCTTGCGTGATGCAGCAGACGTGACGTGCTGCATAATTGTAAGTGCGCAGTACTCGCGTGGTCTAGTCTCGTACCCGCCGTTCTAGAGGAGGAGTGCAAGAAGGGAGGGGCGGGCAGGGATCCGGGGAAGCCGTTGGCTGAGAGGAATAAAGTTTTTTATGCCGATGATGCATGATGCCTCAAGGCCTCAACAAGGGCGCTAACAACGGCTGGATCCGAGACTACGCGCGGTCTTGTCTTAGACCACAGCTCAGCATGTTCGTTTCTTGTCGAATCAGTTTTTACCCCGGAGTTCTGGCCATCGACTCAGACCGGACGCGGCTAGCGTATTTTTGCGTAGCACGTCCGTTGCAGTACCAACCATTCGCCCAGGACTACAGGCACGGTCTTCAAAGTGTGAGTGAGGTGATCAAGGAGGAGGACTGATGCCCGGTCCTGGCTCGGTCCGCACATCAGATCACTTTTCCTCCTGCGCACGTGCCACGTCCAGCTTAAGAAACGCTTTTCATTCAAGTTACATGTGTGATGTAGTCTCGTGAACACGTTACATTCTCCAGTCAACCGCGCGAGGCCCTCGACGAAGTGCAATTTTCCGGTGTCAAATCTACAGTTTTGGACAGTCGGAGAGGCTGTTCCTCAACGGTACCATAGCATCAGCTTAATTTTATTGACGATTGGCGGCGCTAAAACGAGGGCTGCAGTATTACGGTACAGTAAACCTGCGACAGTCTTTTTTTTCGAATAGGTGATACCAGGCTATGACAAACTTGGGTTTCAATAGGTGTCAGTCTGCAACGTTCAAGTTGTGGATTGGTACCAGGCCTCATTAAACCTCGCTCGGTTGAACTCATGTATATCGGGTAATTGGCTCGGGTTTCATGGACTCTAGCCTGTGACTACGTAGATGGCTTCACCCCAAATGACACACAACCCCAACTAGCTCAATTTCCAGGACGCAGAAAATAGGTTAACAAATCCTTCATTTGCCACAAACTCAATCATCTTCTTCAATACGCTCTGCGCCACTTCGCTCAATATTTTGCATCACCCGAGCTGCGCTTTTAACCTACAGGTAGCACGTGGGTGTAACTTGTACATTCCGAGCGTCGTTGATCTTCCGACGGCCTCGCAATTCGGGGGCAGTGCTCTTACTTACACGACACTGGAGACACTATTCCGCTGCGCAGTTTCTTATGCAATCTCTTTTTGGCTTCATCGTCGTCCCCATCGGTGTAACCGTCACATATCCAGGTGCCGGTGAGCGTGGGTGTCGTTGATCTTCCGATGACTCGCAACTCAGGGCAATGCTCTTAGTTACACGAACTGGAGACGCTGCGGAGACGTATGCCCCCGACTGGCAACGGGCCTCTCATTTCACTGCGCAGCTTCTTATACGATCTCTTTTTTTGGCTTCATCATCATTGTATCGTAGCGGTCACATGTCCAGGTGAGCGTGTTGCAAAGGGAATAAGCATACATCCGCGCCGATCCCACACGGGTGCTTTGGGTAGATCCATCCATCCGTCTATTCGCACAACTCGGGCTCTCTGCGGGTATAAAATGAAGGGCCGCTCCCCTTCTTCAGAGGAACAACCATTCAACGCAGTCTTTACTTTACCATGCACGCCATCTCCACTGCTGCCTTTATTTCTGTTCTTGCCTTGCTATCGTCACTGGCAACCGCCAATCCAGCAACAGGTCCGAAACCACTCTGTATCAGTATGTCGTCATCTTCATCGCTATTCCACTCCTGGTCGTCTGATAAGGCCGTTCCATGCACAGAAACGTATACCGTCCCGTGAGTCTTGCAATATCGTATCTCTCCGTGGTGCCTCCAGATGCTCGTGTGCTGACTGTCTTACTCGCCAGAAACGCTGCACCTTGCGATACCCTCGGCGCGGAGCTGGGCCTGAGCAAGGCTGATATCATGTCGCTGAATTCCGGGATAGGCTGTAGGTGTCCTTGATACAATCGGATCGAGCAGAGCTCAAGCTGAGACACTCATCGCCACCACAGGTGACGGCCCCGTCCCCGCCGGCAAAGTATTATGCATTAAGAAGCTGAAGACAGGGTCGACTAGGATGTGGGCGCACAAGCGCAAAAAGCCGGCGCCTGCCTGCAAGACGTACGCGACCGCCACGGACACGACGTGCGACGCGCTGGCGTCCAAGTTTGGTCTAGCTCCGAAGAAATTCGCCGAGTACAACGATAACGTGAACGGCGACTGCACGAACCTCGTTCCAGGACAGGTCGTACGTGTATTCCCTCCCGTTCTAGGGAGTGTGACATAGCGCTAACTGATTCGGGATTAGTACTGCGTGGCCCTCGATTGATACCCAGGAAACAAAGATCCACTTTGACGAGATGTTCGGTTGTGGGCATTGAATTATACGCTTCTGTGTGGCGGGCGGAATTATATTGGTCGCAGCATTTTCTCGTCTCTCGTGTTCCAACTACAGACTGTCTTTATTGCTATATCTCCCCAACTACTAATCCAATTGACGACCTCAACTTCCGCAAGTCGCGTCTTATGCATGTCCGAGTCATGGCCGAACAACTTAGTTACCACCTCCAGCTTATCCAGTACTCTTATGAACCTCTAGGGCCTCTTGTCATCACGTCTCGCCCTAGTCAATTTCTTCAACAGAGTAGCTGACTTGAACTTCACTGAGGAGCGGCCGCGGCGGCAAATACGTAGTTAAAGCCGATCTCCATACTCTTTCAATTCGATTGTAGAGGACCTAAGGTGAGGAGCTCAGATTCGCAATGAGGCTTACTGTATCGGGCGTCCACACAAATACATATCGTCAAGCATACCGTAGCGCTGAAGTTCCTTCTCAAGTTCGCTGTGACGGTGACGATGACCGACGAAGCAGCGCTTCATAAATTCGAAAGTAGCACATCATGCGCACGCGTCCTTTTAATATTGTCGCCCGTCCACATTCTAAAGCCCCGACGACTCGGACTCGCCAACGTGCACTATTGCATCCCTTCTCTTCCTCGTACCACCACCATCTCTTTTACTGGTGCCGGTTCTAGCCTAGTTTTCTGAGTAAACGCCTTCTGCCCTCACTGTTGGGAATAACGCCTGGAATACCTCGCGACTCCCCAACGCTTTCGCCATCATGGCACAACCTCCCGACAACGAAACACGCCCTTATTCACCCTCCAAACTCAATGCTCCCCCGGACCTCGTCCTCACCCCCTCCTCGGGTCCCTTGAATATGTCAGGGTCCTACGCACCGGCCGCACCAGGCCCCATCATTGCTTCCGGTAACGGGCAGCCCCGACGAAGGGACGGGCAAGCCTACTGGGACGACACGGCTGGTCCCGCCACCGTCATTTCTATCGTTTCCTCCTCATCCCCTCCAGCGGCTGGGCGACCCCCACTGGACAGCAAGATGAATTCCCCCGAGAGCGAGGAACCCACCGTCCCTGCTTTCGAATACACGCAAGTTGGCCCTGCGACCATGCAGGCCATTGACACCGCACTCGCCCCCCTTGCCGAACACGAGGAGGACACCCAGCAATTGTGGGACAACGTGCCCTCCTTGCCCGCCGACCTCCCTCCGCAACCGGAGGTGATCGAGGTCAGGGGCAGGACTAACTCACGCACCCCCCGTGTCCGATCACGGGCCCTTTCAAACGCCTCAGTCTGGAGCCACGCAACGGTGGAATCCGTGTCGGCTGACGGCTCCCCGGTACGTTTCCTCCCACCGGGTAATTCCCAAGACTTCATGAATGCGCGCTTCACCACGGCGCTCCAAATGCTCAAGGCGGGCCTTCTGGGCCCGTCCTATGACCCTGATGCCCTGGACACGGGGTACATCAACCAAGGGATAGATGAGCAGATGGATACGGAGTTGGAAAAGGAACTCGCGGAGACCAACGAAACTCTTAAGGAGGAGTTGGCCCGCGACGTCACAGAAAAGATCGTGGGGTGGGGAGCCTACCATCTCGGTGCCCCCCTCCAGATGTCTAAGGACCACAACTTCCCTGCGGGACCGAAGACTGTTCACGCGGCTGCGGCCCTCACTCTCACATTGCTCGACGCGGGCGCATCCGCGACGCGTGGGGACTTAATGGCCAATGGCCTTACCCCGTCCTCGTGGACACGTCTCTGTCTCGGCCTACTTGCCGCTATGATCAGAGGCGCTCTCCGCTCACCGCCCATCCTGACAAGGGGCTCCAAGTCCCTAAACGGGACGCCGGATGCCTTCCCTAAACACTCGGAGCTTGATGCCCCTCTGACGGAGGGCGGAGCCATTATGCTCATGACGCAGCAGCTGGGTGGTCTCTTTACTTCGTATAAGAACCACCCGGACAAATCCTACCCCGACTCGTACTTCGAGAAGCTCATCGCAGCGCTCAACGGTACTTTTGACCGCTTTGACACGGCCATGCATGCCCCTGCACAGGACGCAGACCGTCTCTCCAAGGCTAAAGGCCCCACGAGAGAGGAACAGCGCGAACAACACTTCCGTGACGAACTGGAACGTCTCCGGGTGGACAAACCTGAGATGGACAGTATCGCCGCGGAGGTCAAGGCACATATGTTCCAGCTGCTCAACGACGAAGCCATGTCCAACTTGGACGAATGGCGCGACGTGTACAAGTTTGAGTTTGTTGAGGCCATGCACACCGCCTTTGAGGCACAATACCCCGGTATCCATCCAGGGAAGGGCAAGGCCAAGGCCAACCCTCCCCCGCTGACACTGTCACAGGTCATTCGAGATGCTGAACCACAGATCAAGGCAGAGGTGCAGGCACAGGTCGATGCCCGCATCACAAACATACACGACGAGATCCGGGACTCCCTGGGGGCCAACGACCCCTTCTGGACGGGGGGCCCGCTACGCGAGTCCATCGCGCAAACAGTCATCCGAGCCACGACGGCCCAGGTGCAAGACGACTTGAGCGCCCAACTAAAGGACATACACGCGCAAGCAGAACAGCAGCTAGCCGCGCAGAAGACTCACTGCCAACACGAGTATGAGAGGAAGCTGGAGGACTTCAAGACAGGGGTGTGGGACCTGTGCAAAGGATGGAAAACAAAGTATAACAACGCACGTTCCATTCATACCCTTCGGGACCTCGCACACAAGCGAGGCTATGCACTAACACCTCTAGACCCCGACGCCCTCCAACGGGAAGCTGACGCGCTGTCCAAGTACACGCTCGCCCCCCTGGTAGTGGATGGGTACGAACTATCGAGTTCCCCCCCCTCGAGGACTCACAGTCCAGTCACGGACAAACCACGCACCCCCCCCCAACAACCCCGCCCCACTTTTTCTTTCTGACCCCAATGTCACACCGACTCCGATCAGGGTCAAACGCATCCGCACCGAGGACCTCCCTCCCTCATCACCGTACACATATCCTCCTCCCGTCTCACACCTGGAGAACTTCAAGGAGGCCGTCCTCTGGTCTTCTTCTCCCCCCAGATTGGCCATTGCAGCCCCCCTCCCTCCTCCCACCCCGATGGAGGAGGACCTCGACTACGCGCTCGAGGTACGGGCGGACTTTGCACAGACACACAACGGTGGCCTCAGGGCCTCGATACATGCACCCGCTCTCATCGAGCAACCCTCCCCAGTCCCGGCGCACATCCCCAGTGCACCACCACGGGCAGCTGCTCTCGCCGCATTGGCTGAGCAGCCCGCCATGGCTCCTCCCCCGGTCGCTTTGTCGGCTCCACCTCCTGTGCTCGAAGACCCTGTCCCTGCGCCCCTCGCGGCGGCACCGACAGACGGTCTCGCTCAGCTGATGGCAGCCCTCAACTCCACCATATCCCGCCTGGAAGCGAAACTGGACGAGGGGCTCTCTGCGCAGTCCAAACGCATTGACGCCCTTCTCCAGTCACGTGACCCACGGCCCAAGCCCGCGAAAGCGCAATCGGCTAAAGCAAAGGAGGCGGTGGCAGCCCCTCCTGCGCCCAATACCGCTAACGCGCCGGGTTCCCCCGCAATGGACGAGACACTGAGCCGTATGGCCCGTGTTGATGACCCTGCGGGCGAACCCATCGCGGAGCTATTCACAGAGGGCTCCTCCGCCCTCCCTCCTATCAACCCCGAGAACCCCATCATCACCCGTCAGGCGTTCCAACCTCCGGCAGACAAATTGATCCGACTGGAAACCGACGCCCGGGGTAAACCAATCCCGACCGCCACAATGCCCGTGTCTTGGGCAGGGGTAGTCACCCAGAACGCAGCGCACCAGCAATCCACCGCGGCGGCACACGCCAAACAGACCAATGCCGCCATGGGCCGCACCGCTGGCGGGAGATCGCGACCTGAAACAGCAGCTCGCCGCACAGCATCAGCCAATACGGAGGTCACCGTCATCAGAGGCCAGGGAGTCGAGGATGCACTCTTCGAGCTCCAACTCTTCAAACGGGCCCCCTCCACTTTCGTTGCAGAAATTAGGCAAGAAGTTGAACGGATGTCCCAGGGCAAACTCGTCATCCTCGCAGGACGGTGGTCGCAGAAGGCCAACGCCCATAACTTCGTTTACACTTTCCAAGGGTCGGTCTCGTTCACCACCATCTTCCCCTACCGCAACCTCCTAGTCAAACCTCTCATGGCTGGCTACGTGGTCCCCAACGACGGCTGGACCCATGCCCAGCTGCGCGACGTGTCCACCCGTGCACCAGATGGCACAGTACACAGCAACGACACCCTCATCGAGGAACTGAGACGTAACGCCCCTTTCCGCGACGCTATTTTCTGCCTGGTCCCGCACTGGCAAGGAAGCGCGTACACAGTGGCGCATTCCGAGAAAACCACCGTTGTCATGGCCTATGTAGACGAAGGGGGCAAGGTCTCCTCCGCCGCAGTAGCAGCTGGAACGTACATGTTCAACTCCCGCGCACGCCTCATCGTGACCGGGGACTCTCCCTCCATCGTTATGTGCGGACGGTGCCATCGCATCGGCCACGCAACCAACACCCCCGCCTGCCCACTCCCCGCCAACGGTGTCCGCTGCGTCCGCTGTGGGGGTTCCCACCACTCTGACGATCACGTTACTTTCTGCACCGGGTACCACCCCACCGCAGGAATTTGCACGTGCTCTTTCAAGTGCTTGAATTGCCAAGGGCGCCACGGTACGAGATCCGCCGCGTGCCCACTAAAGAAGGGGTTCGCCCCCCCTCCACTAGTGGAGCGTGAGGACCCGACCGCCGTCCCACCCCCGCCTACGCCCTCTGCCAAGGGCAAAGGCAAAGAAGCGGCCCCACCCCCGCCCGAGGACCTGGTCTCTACGCAGAGAGAGCCACCCTCGGGGTCTGCAGGTGCGATTACCGCTAACGAAGGTTTCACCGAAGTACGCAAGGGTAAGAGACGCGGCGGCCAAGGCGGACTGACAGGCGGCGCGAGGAGAGCTGCTAAGCTCACCTCCGCTGTCCCAGCCCGCCCCCTGACCGCGACCTCCGCTCCCCCTGCCAAAGCTACCGCTGCGGCACACTTCACCGAACCCCCCCTCCCCGACTGGCACACGGTCCCGACCATCGGGGAACCCCACGTTGCCAACAAGGAAGAGACCATGGAAGCCATTGCGCGTATCACGAAGGGCTCTACGGATGCCACGCGCAACGACGACCTTGCCATGCTCTGCGAGGATTGGAGCCGGCCGGTCGTGGACGATGACCCGCTCGGAACACTCCTGCAGTGCATCCCCTTCCGTTTCGCAGTCAAATACCGCCTTCCCCTGTCCACCATAGCCACGGTCAATTACATCACCAAAGGAAAGTCTATGTCCGAAGGACGAACGGCTCTTAAATCCTTCGAGAGGGAATGGGGAGAAGTTTCGCCGCACTACTTCGCCCAGAGTAAGGTCGACCACGTACACCACCAGTCCTTCATCTTGCCGGGAGAAATCTTGCCTGCTTCGGAGGACCCGGCAGAGAAAGCCCGAGAAGTCGCTTGCGCCACCGCCCTCATCTCATCCTGTATCGCCGTCCAAGAATTCACGAACCCAACGGCCTTCACACCTATCCACGATTACACGATCCGAGCCATCGCCACCAACTACAACGTCGCCTTTTTCAAATCAACGAACCAGGAGGAACTCTGGACGGTCCTTGCGGACTACCAGAAATCCACCTCTGCCCTCCTCGCACCGGAAACCTATGCATAATACAACCATACTTTCAGTCAACATGCGGCGACGCAACGACGCCATGCATACCTTGCTACAGACCAACGACACTGACGATATCCTATGTATTCAGGAACCATGGTTTGACACCATTGGGACCGCCCGACACGATCAGAGCAAATATGGCGTCGACGTTCTCGGTGGGGCGAACCACCAGAACTGGCGCCTTTTCTACCCTACCTACAAAACGGACTCACGAGCCAAAGTTATGATCTATGCCCGTAAACACAGTAGACTAGCCTCAAAACGGCGACTACATCCCGTACAAATAATACCACGTCTGGACCTTGCCTCCCACCCATGCCTTCTCATTATCGACGCACGATTACATACCCATACCTTACGCATTATTAACTTTTACAACGACGTCGCTGACCCTACAGCACTACGCTCTTTACTAACCCTTGACCTAGATCCCGTCATCCCCACTATCATCGTGGGAGACTTCAACCTCCATTCACCGCGCTGGTCACCGAGGGGCTGGTCCCCCTCACCTCGAGTAGCTGAGTTCGAGTCGTGGGCAATGGTCCAGACTCTGGAACTCGCCTCGACACCCGGTGTCACCACGCGAAGAGGGACGGCCAACGAACGCGACAGCGTGCTGGACCTCATCTGGCACAACCTCGCCGTAATCGAACAACTGTCCCTTTCCCCCCCATCAATTGACTGGGAGGCGTCCATCGGCTCGGATCACGCCGCTGTTCGGACCAACTGGGAGATCACCGGCACCCACAGGGGGGCCAAACAGACAAGGCGTACCGCCTTCCGGGTCGACTTCGATGATGACGATGCCCAGACCGCCTGGACGAACGACATACGCGACCGCCTTCCCCCCTTAACCCCTCTGACGACTACCGTTGCCCTCGACGCAGCTGCCGAACAACTGCAAACCGCCATCGAAGAAGCCTGCCACGCGCACATGGAAACGAAATCCAGCGGCAAAGCGCGGAAAAACCCGTGGTGGACAGCCGAATGCACATCCGCCGCCGACGCCCTCAAACAGACCGAGCGTGACGGACCGGACCGCCGGGAGGCCAAGAAGGCCCTTAAGCGCACGACTCGAAAAGCCAAACGTGCACACTACGACAACATCATCACCAACGGCAGGATCTGGGACTTGGCGTCATGGCGACATGGTCGCTCCATGGCAGGCATCCCGGCCCTCCGAGACCCAGCCACCAACGATGTCCTGACCAAAGATGAAGACATTGCCGCTGCTCTGGGTCGCAAATTCTTCGTCGAAGATGGCGCACTAGGGCCAGTCAACTCCCACCAACCTGATGACCCGCCTCCACTCCCGACAAGGACGCTTGTACCGTTCACCACTAAGGAGCTTGACCCGCTCCTTTTTGGCACGGACAATAAGTCGGCCCCCGGGGAGACGGGTATCTCCTGGCATATCCTCAAGATAGCCTGGGAGACGATCAAGGACCTTGCAACGCACATATACAACGCCTGCCTCGCCCTAGGACACCACCCCGCACTGTGGCGAAGGGCCATCGTGGTGGTTATCCCCAAACCAGGCAAGGCTGATTACCTAGCACCCAAAGCCTACAGACCGATCTCGCTCATCGAGTGCCTGAGCAAGCTTCTGGAGAAAGCAGTGGCGAAACGGCTACTCTTTGACGCGGACAAACACCAGCTATTACCAACAACGCAATTTGGGACGCGAGCCTTCTCATCCACGCTGGACGCTGGCCTCGCCTTGGTACATGACGTACAGGCTGCCTTCCGCACCAAACGGAAATGCGCGGCACTTCTTTTCGACATCAAAGGTTTTTTCGATCACGTGCACAGAGACCGCATGGTACACACCCTGCAGATCCTCGGCTTCCCCGAGTCGATCGCACAGTGGGTCCGCGTCTTCTTGACAGATCGTAAAGTAAGCTTGTCGTTCAATAACACCTTAGCAGAGGAACGGGACCAGGCGGTCGGAACCCCCCAAGGCTCCCCGCTATCACCAATCCTCTCGGCCATTTACACGTCAACTTTGCTGAAGCTGAAGCCACCGACGCCCAATACCACCCTA
Organism: Lactarius hengduanensis; assembly: GCA_021525025.1. Lineage (NCBI taxonomy): Eukaryota > Fungi > Basidiomycota > Agaricomycetes > Russulales > Russulaceae > Lactarius > Lactarius hengduanensis. The sequence goes on along the minus strand of JAKELI010000076.1, from coordinate 107,128 downwards.
GCCATGTACGTCGACGACGGGATCATCCTCTCACACGGCCGTACATGGGACCAAGTCACTAACGGCCTCCGCGACCGATATCGGCAATGTGAAGCATGGCTACGGCGATCAAATCTGGAGCTGGAACCGGACAAAACGGAACTAATCTTCTTCATCCCCCCACGTAAACGAAAAGACCCCCCTCCTACGTACATCCACCTCCCCGACCCTCGATCAAACACGTACTATACCGTTCAATCTTCACCTACCATACGTTATCTTGGGTTCTTTATTAACCACCGCCTAGACTGGGAGCCGCACGTCACTACCATGTGTAACCGCGCGCGCGCCTCCCTGAAGGCGTTACAGCTACTCGGCAATTCCCGGCGCGGCATATCCACGGCAAGCTGGCGGCTGCTGTTCAACGCAGTCTGCATGCCGGTCCTGACCTACGGGTGCCAACTCTGGGTCAGCTGCAAGAAGAAAGTCGGCCTGTTCAACAAGGTACAGTTGGTAATGAACGAGGGGGTCCGGGTTATATCTGGCTCGTTCCGGACCGCACCCAGGGCCCCCCTACATGAGTTTCTCCGCATTTTGCCGGCAAGGCACTTCATTGAAAAACTAACTTCCACTTCCGCCCTTAGACTGTTCCGTGTCCCCCGGACGTCTCAGCTCCTATCCCGCCTGGGTGAAGACTGGGGCGCGCTGGTTCAGAGCGGCCCACACTCCAGCAATGGAGGGGTGGTGAACAACAGGACATTGCTGGTACGGTCTGAAGTATCGGCACAGTGCCCTACTGCTTTAGAGGCTCTCGGCGCGCGCGTCGACCCACTGTTGACCGAGCGCGTCGACGTCGTGGCCATTGCCCCCTGGGAGGTTCCCAACTGGGAGGCGCATGTGACCCACGAAGGGTTGGCGGACCCCAATGAGCGGAAAGCTTACGTCAACGGGCTTTACGCCCTGCGACAAGAGCAAAGTACGTTGATCATCCGCGTGGCGGGAACGGTGTCAAACCGCAACCGCCCGGATACTTTGATGGTGGGAGGCGCAGCTGCTTCACTGTGGCAGGGAGAGACGGAGCCACGCGTTCGGGCGTGGACGCTCGGTACAGAGGTTGAGACCACAGATGTCCACCTCTTCGGCATCTCCAAGGCCGCCGAGCTTATATCAGCTGAGTACGCACGTGCGCCCCCTTCTCACATTTACATTCTTTCTTCGGACAACGGAGCACTCGGCTCCATACGTAATACCCGATCACTGACACACCAGTCGGAGGTGCTGCGATTCCACACCGCCCTCTCATCTTTCTACAGCGTCCACAGGGATACGAGCATCCACCTCGTATGGTCAAAGGAACACAGGAAGAGAGCATCGGACACCCAAGCCAGGTTGGCGGCCCTCTCGGCCTGCACGAACACCCCCTCCGCTACCATTAAACGCATGCGATCCCCAGCATTCGTTAAACGTGCCCAGCGCGCTTACGCTTTCCGCGCCTGGGCCCGGGACTGGATCATCCGCGTTAACTCTGACCACCCACCACCCGCCCGCGCCTACGGGCACTCCATTCATTACCACACGCCCCCTGACGGGCGCAATCACCCCTATGGTCCGCTGCCATACCCCCCAAAACGCCTTCCTCCTCATGGAAACCCATTACCCGACGAACGCACTGCACAGCCATGCAACTTGCGACCCTCCACTCATTCACCTCAGACTACACCACCACCCACCGCCCCGACCTACCCCCGGAGACTGCACACTGTCAATGCGGCTTCTCCGACAAATCATTCTATCACCTTATCTACGACTGCCCCCTCTTCGAGGCACAACGACAACACCACCTCTTTTCCGATCGGCGCCCGGAGTCCACCGAGCCCCTGGAATTATTCACCGGAGAAGGCAACGTCGCACACGATTTTTGCCTGTTCCTGCAATCCTCTGGCGCCGCCTCACGACCTGAGAACGTGCCCATCGTGCCGTTTGATCCCGGCTGAAGATGCTCTCGACCTCAAAACCCTAGACCCAGCTAAGGCTGCCCGGTGAGTCGCCTGACTGCGATGACCCACGTAACATACACCCTCTGTCATATCCTATGTACTTGACACGCTACTCTGACCTCGGTCCCCTTTTGGTTCTCGGCCTTCCTCTGGTGAGGTGGCTCTAGTCCGGTTCTTTTTCCGTACTATTTATCTTCGCACGGCGCACGTGATTACTTAATTACGTTACCTCTCCTAAATCTCGCTCTGTAGGGAGTTGAGGACCGGCTTTGTATGTTCTACTGCCCCGGAATAAACACGATTCAAAAAAAAAAAAAAAAAAAAAAAAAAAAACGTGCACTATTGTCGACGATACCGCGACCTGCGGGGGCTCTGATTGGTCTCGTGGTGACAACTTGATGAGGGCGGGGGACACGTACCACTAGTATGTCGCAGCCCCTAGTGCGAGTGGGGATGGGCCGGCAGCGTGGAAAGATTCCACCAATCTAGCTCTGTGATTTGAGAAGTCGAGATTCCGGTTTGCTCGAACCATGTCTTGTTGCCTTTCTTTTTTCAGCACACGGCTGGTGAGTACCAGGGTAGTGGAGGGCGACAAAAAGCGGCAGTTGAGGCCGTCTTGGGCTCACCTAGCGGGACGACAAAATGCACACGGTTGCCGCGCAGCTCGTGGATCTGTTGCAGCGTCGGGTCGAGATGGTCATAGCTGCGATATTTTATGTTTATTTATTTCGGCTGGGAACCAGAAAGGGAGATAGGGGTGCAGTTGCCCCCGGAGTAGACAAAGAAACAGAGTGGACCACGAGTTGGAGGTCGGGCAGCCAGCGAGGGTGCCTGGGGGAGGCAGATGGCGCTGTCGAAGAAGATGGGGTCGAACAAAACGCGAGGTGGTTCGTCGGCGGCAGTAGTAGTACATAGGACAATTCGGAAACTCGACAGGAAAACTCTTGGAAAGGTGAACCCGTCTGGGGCGGAGCGGGGAACGAACGGAGCAAAGCGCGCAAGGTGACACGTGCTCATTCCTCTCCTCCGTGCCGCCAAAGAATCGTTAACTCTTTTGTTTTACCCGCCCGCCGCACCCAGGAATCCAGTATTCAATCTCCAAGGGACCGATGATGAGGCCTATGAGGCCTCGATGAGGTGCTTGTCCCTCGCCTGCCGCGCTCCGGGACCCATCCACCCGTCGCGACCTCTGAATCGCCTAGGACACGGAAATGTTTTCGATCGAGAAGCACTTGGTACTTCCACCCAGTCTCTACGCCCATCGCATACCTACCTAATCGCTCGCTACTTTGTAACTTACCCTTTTCCTCACTATCCCTTAGTACGCCCGCTGGTCAATAGAACAATGGTTTATTTTCTCTCTCTCTCCTTTCTTTCGCGCCGTGCCTTCCCCCTCTTCGCTGGTCTTCCCCGCCTGGCGCTTCAGCGTCACGCCTTCCCGATAAACTGAATGTGCGACCCGCAAAGAGGGCTAAATCTCGCGGAAGAGCGCAGCCGAACCGACGCACCGGGTGTCCAAGTCGACACTCGCCTTAAGACTCTTTTCAGGTAGGAGTGTAGTGTCTGTCACTTTGTAAGATATCACCATACGCTCAGGTCGGATCCTACTGTAGGATGCCAGCTCGCGTGATGCGGACGTGACGTGCCACATGAATATAAACGCGCAGTATTCGCGCAGTCATGTCTTGCACCACAGCGCAACACCTTCGCTACAGTACCGAACGCTCGCACAAGGTTACAGGCACAGTCCTCAGTCGTTCTTAGGTGATGCCTCGTCCGCGCATCAGATCACTTTTTCTCCTGCACACGTGCCACGTCCAGCTTAACGAATAGCGAATCTTTTGGATGAGCAAAGACTCATTCGAGCTACATGCAATGCGATGTAGCCCTCATCAGGTGAACACGATTGCGTTCTTCCACCAGACAAACGCCCGTGGCCCTCAGCGAAGTACAGTTCTTCGGGACCGATTCTACAGTTCACGTGACTTAGTCGGTGTTTTCGATTGCCATGGTATTTTTTTGATTGATTTTGACGATTTGAGACGCTAAAATGAGGGCCGCACATTAAGGTATACCTGCGGCAGAGTTTGTTTTCTTTGAATCGGCGATACGACGAACATGAGTTTCGATACGCTCGGGCTCCCACCAGGTGCCAACGGGTCGGTGTGCAACGCTAATAGATTAGTACCAGGTCGTTGATCCCTAGCCTGGTTGAACTCATGTACGTCAAGTGACTGGCTTAGGGTTCTTGGATTCTATCTAGGTGGCTCTACTCCAAGGATGCCCACGGACAGGCTAACACGGTTTCCAGAGTGCAGCAAATCCCTTATTTCATACAAACTCAAACCGTGGACACGCGACGGCTCTGCGCCACTCGCTCAATATTTCGCCTCACCTGGCTGCGCTTCCAGCCAAAAATACCAACTTTTCCGATGAAACGTAGTAGTACGTGATATGTACGTTCCGAGTGTCGTTGATATTCTGACGGCTCGCAATTTGGGCGATGCTCTTGGTTACACGAACTGGAGACGCTGCGGAGATGTATGGCCCCCACTGGCAACGGGCCTCTCATTTCGCTGCGCAGTTTCTTATGCAATATCTTTTTGACTTCTTCGCCATTCCCATCAGTGCAATGGTCACACGTCTAGGTGAGCGCGTCGCAAAGGGAATAAACACACATCCGCGCCGATCCCACACGCGTGCTGGAGGTAGATTCATCAATCTGTCCATGCGTGCAAGTCGGGCTCCTTGCGGGTATAAAATGAGGGGCTGCTCCCCTTGTTCAGACCAACAACCATTCGACACATTCCTTACTTTACCATGCACGCCATTTCCACTGCTGCCTTTGTTTCCGTTCTTGCCTTGGTATCGACCCTGGCCCAAGCTATGCCACAGGCTATACAAAAAACTGCTCCGACTCCGCAACCATCGCCAGCCCCCTCGTCTTCTGATGAGGCTGTTTCATGCACAAATACGTATACCGTCCCGTGAGTCTTGCAATATCGTATCTGTCCGTGGCGCCTCCCGATGTACATATGCTGACTGTCTTGCTCACCACCAGGCAAGCTGAACCATGCGATACCCTCGTCGCGAAGCTCGGCCTGAGCCAGGCTGATATCCTGTCGCTGAATTCCGGCTTAAGCTGTAGGTGTCCTTGATGCAATCCGACTGAGCAGGACTCTGGCTGATACACGAATTGCCACTACAGGTGACGGCACGATCCCCGCTGGGAAAGTATTGTGCATCAAGCAGCCAAAGACCGATTTGGCGCCCGCCTGCAAGACCAAGGCGACCGCCACGGGCAAGACGTGCGACGACCTGGCGTCCAAGTTTGGTCTTACTCCGAAGAAATTCGCCGAGTACAACGACGACGTGAACAGCGACTGCACGAACCTCGTTCCAGGACAGTCCGTACGTATATTCCCTCCTGTTCTAGAGGGTGTGACTTGGTACTAACTGAATCGCGATCAGTACTGTGTAGCCCTCGATTAATACCCAAGAGCCACAGACCCAGTCTGTCAATGGTGACGGGATCTTCAGCCGTGTGCGTTGGGTCATACGATGGTACCTCTTCTATGTGGAGGGTGGAGTTAAATTGATCGGAGAGTTTTCTGGTTTCTCGTGTTCCAACTACAGACTGTCTTTATCGTTGTGTCTCTCCCTAACTACTAATCCAATAGTAGACGACTTTGAGTCGTAATGATACCGTGTCCTATGCATGCCCGAGTCATGGCCGAACATAAGTTTCCAGTGCCACCAGGACCCAGGTCACCAAATGCTCTCATGACCCTCTTGTCATCAGGTCTTGCCCCACCCAATCCCTTCAACAGAGTAGCTGATTTGAACCTCACCGAGGAACGGCGGTAGCTAGTACTACTACATCCGTTTTAAATGCATTTTTGTACGCCCGAGAGTACTGCACTGGTAAAGCCCTATGTAGCTCGTAAGCCTATACTTCTAACAATAACTGTTTTGCAATGTACATGAGGTTTAGTCCTCCGTGCATCGGCCCGGGTCCACTTTCCCTCTTCTCAAGCTTCGGCGTTGCGATTTACTTGAACGAGCAAAGAAACGATTTCGTTCGAACTACGTGCAATGCGATGCTTGATACGATGTACTTCAGGTGACCATTGCGTGCTTCCACTGGCACTCACTAGTCAAACCGGCGTGGCCCTCGGCGAAGCAAAGTTCTACGGTTCCGAATCTATAGTTCTCGTAATTTATCCGGGCACGCTGATCCTCGACGTATCGCCGTATCGGCTTGAATTTTATTTATTTATTGACGATTTGTGACGCTAAAATGAGGGCCGCAAGGCCCGCAGCATTAGGGTAAACTGCGGCAGAGTCTTTTCTTTGAATAGGCGATACTGTACGGCAACATGAGTTTCGATACGCTAGGTTGAGGTGACCGCCAGCCATTCAGTTGCCCTGGGCCAATGTTTTCGACCTTTGTGTTCATGTATAATCATGGTCACGGGTGTATAGTATCTCCTCTTCAGGACTTGAATTCTTCGTATAAATCTCATCTTGAGCTAATGTCCGTGCCTCGTCTCTGTCCGCATAATCAGCGCTCGGGGTCACCTGCGCGCACAATACGTTGCTTGACCTTACACTTAGTGCGGTTTAATTGACCATAAGTTGCTGACATTGGTCGAGGTGTGTCGATGACTCATTTGGCCAGGATCCGGAATGCTCAGTCAGAATCAGCGGCTCGGTCCCGAGGCTGATAAACGTCAGAGGAGTCAGAGTCACAGCACTCTCGCGTCCCTTTGTGGGTTCTGGGAAGGCACACCGTGACATATAAGAAGGTCCTGACTCAGATCCCACATCTCATTCCTCATGCAGTCCTTTATCGGTCACGAAGAGGTGCTCCCTGTTACGAATCACCGCGAGTAAATTGCAACATATGCTCGTCGTCTCCTATTTCACTTACCCTCTCTGTAGTGTGTACTCGACGATTGACCCGAAAGAGGCCTTCGCAAACCAAACATACCGTGGCAAGGTTGTACTCATCACAGGCGCATCTCGTGGCATCGGACAGGAAACCGCCATCACCTACGCAATGGCCGGTGCAAACGTGACCATTGTAGGGCGTTCGCAAGAGACTCTTGATAAAACAGCTGCTGTGATCCATGCCAGAGTCTCGGGCGCTCAGATACTTGGTATTCCCATCGATGTGCGAGACCCCAAGGCCACAGAGGCGGCTGTAGAAGCCACACTCGAGCGGTTCGGTCGGCTTGATGTCGTCATTGCCAATGCAGGTACTTTGAGTGACTTCAACAAAAGTGCGTAGGTTAGTAAAGAGGAACACGTGTCTCAATTCTAACTTTGCGACTGCAGAGTTGGGTGACAAGGACCCTGATCGGTGGTGGAACACATTTGAGGTCAATGTACGGGGCGTTTACAATATCGTTCGGTTTGTTTTTGCCGTCCTCTCTCTCCCGAGATGGGGTCCTAAAGCGGTATAGAGCCTCACTATCGGCGCTCGAGAAGACCAGCGGGCGAATTGTGGTCGTTTCCTCTGGTGCTGCGCAGCTCCGCCTTCCGCTTGCAAGTGACTATGCTACTTCGAAACATGCCCTCAATCGCCTGGTTGAATTCATCGCCCTTGGTGCGTAGACTTGCTTAACCGTTTTCAAATGTCTTAGCCTCTACTCTTTGGAAGAATATCCCAAATTGACTGTCTTCTCGTTGCACCCGGGAGGCATCAAGACACAGATGACTGAAGAAGCGGGCGTTCCGTTCCCTGATAACTTTCCATTTGACACTCCACAACTTCCAGCCGCAACGATGCTTTACCTTACTTCTGGTCGCGTCGACTGGTTGAACGGAAAGTCAGTGGTATATGTACCTGGTGTTGCTGCAGTTCACGATCTGACGGTCTTGATGTGGCAGATATTTGGCGGCCAACTGGGATATTTCAGAAATTGAGAGGGACTGGAAAGAGAAGATACAAGCAGGAGGACCAGGGGGTGTTCTTGTTAACAAGTTGGCTATTCCGAAGTAGTGTGCTGCCTCCCTGCTTGTAGGCACTGGGACAATGTGTGTTGCGCATTACAAGACATTGCGAGATGCTCTCAAGGGTGTGCATGATATCGTTAAGCGGTGGCCGGTGCCGGTGGTCAGACGAAAGTTGATATTTATTTCCGCCTTTATCATGTCATTGTACGACGCACTAGCCCCTCAAACCCTGTAGCCCAGCTGCAGCCCCTCCTCCGAAGTCGGTCTCTGAACCGGATTAGGGACTGGCAGATTCGCCATGCAGGGATCGCAGGCTGGCCTCTCGGCATCTTGAAACAGCTGCAAGGGCGGAAACGGCAACTGTAGCCTGAGTGGGTCCTGTGAGGCGGCGATAGTATGGTGGTGTAAACGGGTCGGTCTGCAACACTGTGGATCCCTGCCCGCGCTCGATTGAACTCACATACACCAAGTGACTGACTTGGGCTCCATGATGTTGTAGGTGTACCAGGCCTGGCCCCAAGGACGTACAGGTCAACTCGATTTCCAGATGCAGCAAATCATTCATTTGCCACAAACCCAACCGTGGACACGCCCTGCACGTGGTATAGATCCAAACAAACAAATAGCCTTGCTCATCCAGAGGACTAAACGCCATACACCACAGTTCAAGCATCTGTAAAATTGGAACCTGTCGAAAGATGTCAAAAGCGGGCAGAGACCGGCCTCCGACCGCTTTTGACAGCTTTTGACAGGTCCCAATTTTACAGATGCGCTAACTAGTTCGGGATCAGTACTGCATGGCCTTGGATTGATAGTACCTGGGAAACAGCTGCAGCACAGATATAGTCTGTCAGCGCTCATTCTTCTCTTCCGTCACGGTGCGGCCAAAGAATGCCGTGACCGCAACTTGTTTTTCCCTCCCGCCGCATCCAGAAATCCAATATTCAATAATTTTCAATCTCCAAGGGAACGATGATGAGGCCTATGAGGCCTCGATGAGGTGCTTGTCCCTCGCGCTCCGGGAGGGTCCCATCCACCTGTCGCGACCTCCGAGTCGCCCCAGACACGGAAATGTTTTCGATCGAGAAGCACTTCGTGCTTCCGCCCAGTCCCTACTCGCCCATCGCATACCTACCTAATCGCTCGCTACTTTGTAACTTACTCTTTTCCTCACTCCCATAGTACGCCCGCTGGTCAATAGAACAAAGGTTTATTTTCTTTCTCTCTCCGTGCTTTCGCGCCGTGCCTTCCCCCTCTTCGCTGGTCTTCCCAGCCTGGCGCTTCAGCGCCACGCCTTCCCGATAAACTGAATGTGCGACCCGCAAAGAGGGCTAAATCTCGCGGAAGAGCGCAGCCGAACCGACGCACCGGGTGTCTAAGTCGACACTTGCCTTAAGACTCTTTTCAGGTAGGAGTGTAGTGTCTGTCACTTTGTAAGATATCACCATACACTCAGGTCGGACCCTACTGTAGGATGCCAGCTCGCGTGATGCGGACGTGACGTGCCACATGAATATAAACGCGCAGTATTCGCGCAGTCATGTCTTGCACCACAGCGCAACACCTTCGCTACAGTACCGAACGCTCGCACAAGGTTACAGGCACAGTCCTCAGTCGTTCTTAGGTGATGCCTCATCCGTGCATCAGAACACTTCTTCTCCTGCACACGTGCCACGTCCAGCTTAACGAATAGCGAATCTTTTGGATGAGCAAAGACTTTTCATTCAAGCTACATGCAATGCGATGTAGCCCTCATCAGGTGAACACGATTGCGTTCTTCCACCAGACAAACACCCGTGGCCCTCAGCGCAGGTGCCGTTCTTCGGGACCGAATCTACAGTTCACGTGACTTAGTCGGGGTGTTCTCGATTGCCATGGTATTTTCTTGATTAATTTTGACGCTAAAATGAGGGCTGCAGCCTTACAGCGGTATTCATAACAGTTGTCACCTGCCTTTTTTAGCAGACATACGGACATTCAAACCCAGCCAGAAATCGGTCGAACAAGGTATAATTAGGTAAAATGGAGTAGATTATTCGACAACATTGAACCTAATTATATAATTTGAACTGTGCTTCGATTTTTTCGAGTCACATAGAAAAAAAATAGAATGTGATCAAATCATTGACAGTATTCTGTCCGATTACTAATGTAATCAAATCTCATCAAACTATTTCGATTCATTAAAAAGTCCATTTATTGAATACTATCGAATACAATCAAACCACAGAGTGTATGAATCCTATCGAATCACTTGTGCACTAGTGCCGCAGTGCGTGTTACCAGTGCCCGTCCAAGTCGCAAGTCGGGTTGCGCATTGCTCAGCGCCTTGAGTCACACGTAGGAAAAGATTGTCAGGTTCATGAGAGATGGCGTAGTAACACGTAACGCACCTTTTCCATCGCCTTCGCATCAATCTCCTTGTGTTTGTAGGCCTGTATGCACATATATGCACCACCTTGAGTCTTGTATCATGGCACACAGTGAAGGGGGGACTCACCGCCTTGGATCCGGGGTCCAGGGTGTCACAATGTCCGGCAATTTTGCCATTGGCCCCTTCTGGATGTGTGGTGCACCAGTCTCTGGCGCATATATTCCTAGTAAACACGTCAGTGATGCCAAAGGGTGTGTGGAGACACCTTGCACGCCCCCCAGTCTCACCTTGCCATCACTCATCTTCACACCGTCCCCAGTTCCCAAAGGAGTTGCACCCAAGTAGAGGAGCGGGATGTGGATGGCTTCCCAGAAATTGGCCAGGAGGAGTAAGAGGGAAAGAGCGTCGAGGTGAGAGGAGAAGTGGGAAAAGCAAGCGACAATGGAGGCAACGAGACAAAGCAAAATCAAGGGAGGTCGGAGTCAGAATGTTTAGGATAGCACCTTCCTATTATAGATGTCACTCACGTTCACTCAATTCAATTTACTGCACTACCTTGCTCTACTGCATTCCCAGGTGAGGGAATCCCATCCCACCTCCCTCAAGTGAAAGTATGGGCCTCGGTCCAGTTGGAGATTGATGCAATTCTATGGGATTCATTATGAAATCAACCAAGGGAATACTTTATTCGATTGTTTAGAATGTATTAGATAATTCGATTTATTTTCTACGAGATTTGTCATGGCTCGATAAGATTCGTGTGCAATATTTATCGTTCTATCGGATTCGACGCATTTTTCGCTGGGATTCAAAACTCAAGAGCGTTGTTCGTAGTTAAGTCGACAGGGAAATTCTTGATAAATTGAGTTGTCATACAGAATTGGGGTTATAGAATAGATATCTCCAAAACATAGGGTTATGGAATAGTTATCTGCGTTGCTATGCTCGGCACTGCTACTTGCTGCGTCAACTCACCGTGCTCTCTCCCCTTGCGCTGCAAGCCAAGTCACAGTTGCAAAGCTGACTGAATTATTATCACAACCCCCCCCCCCCCCCCCTGAGTGCAACATGAGCAGCTAAAAGATATTTGGTGTGCATGTCGTCCTAGGTATCCACCACTGACCTCGGTGCGGGCCTCCCAGAGTCGCCTCTCGTACACACACACACACCCCTCGCCCGTTACCTCCATCGTTCTACTTCCGTCGCCTATGGACCGCCGCCGCCCGTATTTGCCTTGCAAGAGGCTCCCCAGTCCCTCGTAGCCAGGCCGCGCGTCCCCGCGCCTCGTGTCGTCTTTGTCCCTCGACATCCGGTCTCCGTTGCATCGCCCACTGGCATCTCTCATGTCCCTTGATGTCAAGATCGCAGCACACCCGCTCTCGCTACCCCGGGCAACCTGCAATAAGCCGCATCGTCGCGACCATCGTCAGATTTGGAAGAGGTTTTCCATTGTCGTTTCCATTTATCGTGTTTGCGCCCATACTTTGTCTCGGCGTCTCGATCACCTCCGTGTTCCCTCTACTCGCTTTTCCTATGCCGCCCATTTCCCTTTACCTTACTCTTGCCCCTACTTACTGGTCTGGGGGTAGCTACTAGTTTCCTTGTATTTAAACCATCACTTCTGTTGAATACAGCCTGCGCTTGGTCGCCATCTCTTCTCCCCCTTTTACTGTGTGCTTATCCCGGGATTGTTCGCAAAGCTTTGTCTCATCTCGTCTCGTTTCGCCTCGCCTCGCGTGGTCTCGCTCTCGCTCGGTCTCGGGTCAACTCCTTTGACCCTTCTGCTTCCATCCTCTCTCCCAACCCCTGCGCGGAATCCCCTCCGCTTCGAACTCACACGGACTCGGCTCCGTACGTACTAGTAGTACAGCGTCCCCACGCCTTGTGCTGTCTTTGTTTGCTCAATCTCTGCCCGAGTCCTCACCGTATAGCCCCCTCTCAATGGTATTTGACAGACCTTGCTGCCTCGATTTCCGCGTCGTAGGTTTTTTTTTTACACCCACTTTGTGCACCTATATTCCTTCTTCGTCTCTTTTTTTTTGGGGACACGCATGGTCTGATACAGAGCAACTGTGTGCGTTGGCGGGAATCAATTCAGCCACTTCGGAGTCTGCGTTCCAAGCGGTTTCCTAAACGATCACATGTCCTCACATGACTCTACTCCTCACGGTTTGTGGTTTCTTGTGGACCTCTCCATTGGTTCAGCCATTCATCCTTTCTGTCGTGATATTTTCATCATAAATGCAATTGGTGTTCCCTTTCGTCGTCACACTGCTTGGGTGTGAACCTTGGTTCTACGCGTTCACCGTCACTGAAAAGTGCGTCCGAATACTTCATCGGATGCCGCGAACCAGGTTACCCCTTCCCGCGGAGATCAGCACAATGCCGATGGAGCTGGATGTTCTTCCACCCAGCCATCCGAGCACCCCGGGGTAGCATTGGCAGAGTCGGATCTCAGAATGCCACCATTTATGAAGGGTCACGCAGTTGAGGAAAGCAGGGGTCGGTTCTCTGCAATTCGAAAAAACGAGGTCCTCCCTTTTCTTTTCCGTTTTTTTTTGCCAGACGTCGCTCTTATTGCCTACTTTCTACAGGGTAACGAATCACATTATTTAGGAAGGACGGTATCCGAATGGCGCGCTGGCTGGTAGTGTCAACAACGGCGGCGGAGGGGGAGGAGGCGGGATGACGGAGGATGCAATGCGCGCGCTGCACAAAATGCTATCGACAGCGTACCTTATGATTCTCGAGAACGGGTGGGTGAACGAACGGCAGCTGCGCGAGTACGCCCGGGTGGACGGCTGGCTGCGCGCGTTCTGGTTCGAGGAGGACGGTGCGTCGTGCGCACGTCTCGCAGTTCGCGTCGATGCGTGGCCGCCGAACTACGACTTCCGTGCAGTCACCATGTGGCTCTTCTGGTTCCTCCTGCGGCCGGGTGCGTCCCATTCCCATGCACACAACTGACACTTTCATTTTTTTTTCATCACCCGCCCAACTCTACCCCTCAACTCTTTCCGTCCACTCGGAACTCCTCGACATCCGTATGCCCCTCCCTGTTTCGGTCCGCCGAGCACACTATACCAGGGTTCTGGGTTCTTGATGCGTGTTGTTATGTGTGTGCTTATGTGCATCCATCCACGTATGGCGAGAGCCGGGGCTCTCAAGGTTGCCAACAAACAAATGTTGCCGTCGTCGACCCATATACCTCTGACGGCTTTTCCTCTTTCGTCTTTTGCCATATCATCTTACCTTGCTCCCCCGTTCTCCCTTGACCGGTTGATTTTCCACCCCACCATCCCGTCTCCCCTTTTCCGCATTGGCTCGCCGAGCACCGGGTGGGCTCTTCGCTTACGAACCCTCAACATTGCTCCTGTTGCCTGCAGGGGAAGGTCCAGATCGAGTTCGTTGCCTCCATTCGAGACGAAATATAGAAGTCGTTCTCAGGCGACAGTGCGCAGGCAAATGAATTTCGTCTCCGTCCTCGCCGTTACAATAAAGCGTTTGCGTTTACCTCTATGGAGGCTCTGACCGTCTTGACGGCGCCATGTTCGACGGGTGCGGCCCTCCTTCGTATAACATCCACGGCGAGGTTGATCACCAGATTGGACCTCACCATCGTCGTAATTTTCAGTCCTCAGGGCATGCAGCGTCGGATGTCTGTGGACCCCTAGCCCCTGAGGAAAGACAAGATGAACTCGGTCTCTTAACGCAACACGATCCCGACGAGTATATGAGAGATGTTATTGAAGACCCTTCGGGGCGCCCAACTTTGACGACTGATTTTTGACATGCTTCATAATTGGGCAGTAAGGTTCATGTTCCGGACTCAACACACGAACTCAGGGCGATGATGAAAGCCAGTGACGTACTCAGCAACCCGAGGCTGTACCCGTGGTCTCTGATGCAAATGGGCCCAGGCCGAAACTCGCCAACACGGGCAAGCAGGTTCTCAATCTTGCCAGCTACAACTTCCCGGGCCTCGCTGGTGACGAAGTTATCAAAGTGCGTACAATAGAAACCCTCCGGAAATATGGTGTTGGTAGCTGTTGCCCTCCTGGGTTCTACGGTACTATTGGTACGTTTGTGCTGTCGATGCGCCTTTACTGTGATCAATGAACGGCTTAGGTCCGCAGATGTCCACACGAATCTTGAACGAGACATAGCGGACCTCCTCCGTACAGAGGCCTCGATCCTCTGCTCCCTGGGAGTTCTCGGCAATACCTTGCGTGATCTCTGCGTTCGCGGAACGTGGCGACAACATCGTTGCCGACCGGGGCGTCAATTTTGCTATCCCTGAAGAACAGTCAAAGAAGTACCATGAGTACAGTATATCACCACATGAGGTCAGTTTCATCGGGCTGAGATCGCCGCAGATCTGTTCAGCAGCCAACGGAGGATTTCGCGTTCTTCTGTTCGTTGGTTCGATCACAACAACCTGAGAAGCCTCAATGACGTGCTCCTGAGCGTCGAAAAGGAACGTTGCAGACGTCGCGAACCTGTCACAAGACGATTCATTGTCACCGAAGGCATCTTTGAGAAGGATGGTGCCATGGCCCATGGTTGATTTACCAAAACTGGTAAGCTGTGCGCGATCAGAGACAGTACCGTTGCGTTCTGACTAGGTGAATAGATCGAGCTGAAGCACAAGTACAAGTATCGTCTTATTCTCAATCGTCTTATTCTTGATGAGAGCATCTCCTTTGGTACGGTAGGCCGAACCGGAGACTGTCTTACGGAACTGTATAATGTCCCTGTATGCGTCTCTTTTGTTTCGCTTTTTTGTGTGTTGGCTCAACTCAAGCGCAAAGGCCACGCAAATAGACATGATCATCGGATCAGTTGCCAACACGCGCGACTCATTGGATGGTTTCTGCGCGGGCTCGCTTATTGTCGTGGATCACCGGCACATCAACAGCACATCCTTCGTCTTTTCCGCCGCGGTCCCGGCGCTCCTCATGGTCTCCGCCTCAGAGGGCATCAACATCCTGCGGAACACGCCATCGATCCTGAGCATGCTGCAGCAAGAGAACGTGCGGGCGATCTGGACCGTTCTTGATCGGGTCGAGGCCATCATGATCCCCTCGCATGCTGCCTCACCAATCATCCACATCCGCCTGCAGTCTGCGGCGACACTTTATGTATCCGCATCCATGCCTGCGAAGCCATCGTACCCTGCAACCCCTGCGCCGCATAATGCACGGTCGTTCGAGATCGCGGGTGAGGAGCGCCTGCTGCAGGATTTCGTGGATGACGCGCTCGCACAGGGTATGTGGACCACTCGGGCGCGGCGGTCTCCTGCCTGCCGCTGCATTTAAGAGAGGGAGCCCATTACCTGCGCCTCACACTGCGAAGCTCCCCCAATGGATGCAGTACCCCCGTTCGGCTTACATCTCATGCCATGCATCTTGAACGCCGTAGCAGTGGGGTCTTGCAAGGTGTTACAAGTTGGTGGTGCTGAACATCACTAAGCATTGTCATCTATGTTTATGAATACGATGTGGTGCCACGTGCACACGGGATTCGAGCATCAGAAAGCTTTCATGAATGACGGCCCCTTGGGGCCGTCGTGAATTGCTAGTTTGACAGATGAGTCATATTTCGTGTGTGGTTCACGCTACGTCACATCACGTGATATCTTATGCCCGACTCCTCCGAGTCGCTCCTCGTCTTTCCGTTCGCCACACATGCCTGACGATGTCAACAATCTCCTCAAGTACTAATCCCACACATGCACATCTCCACAACCCGTCGCTTGATGCGACACCGTGACAACGAGTTGTGGTACAGCCCACTTTCACTTTCCCTCAATCGCTACCCCCTAGCCTCGAAGAGCCGCGCGTTGCTGGCAACCTCAGCCTCTCACGCGAGTAGTACATTTGGGACTCGGACAGGACCCATATGACATGGGTAAGTAGACAGTTTCTGTATATATGTAAGACCCCGGTAGCGGGTGTGTGGACTCCCAAGTCTACTCACCTCGTAGTTAAATATCAGCCTACTTTCCCTCGCATCGCTCTCGCCCTCTCTCTTCGCCAACCACTTCTGCATCAATCCTAAGGCCGATACCTCAAGGCCTCAAGTTTGAGAGTTGATTGCTTATTCGACGAATGAACCCGACGCCATATAGGATCCACTTCGCCGAACGACAGTTTGTCACAAATAATTTTCAAAACCGATAAGTAGAATATTTATTAATTACTACGATTACTTTTTGTGGGAAAGAAATTCGGCATCGTCACCAAGGTGCCCATTCAAATCCCGCCTGTATCCCTAAAGTGGTCGTGAGGTGACAGGTGTTATGAATACTGCTGTAGGGTAAACCTGCGGCAGAGTCTATTTTCTTTGAATCGGCGATAAGACGAACATGAGTTTCGATACGCTCGGGCTCCCACTAAGTGCCAACGGGTCGGTGTGCGACACTAATAACTTAGATTAGTACCAGGTCGTTGATCCTAGCCTGGTTGAACTCATGTACGTCAAGTGACTGGCTTAGGGTTCTTGGATTCTATCTAGGTGGCCCTACTCCAAGGATGCCCACGGACAGGCCAACACGGTTTCCAGAGTGCAGCAAATCCCTTATTTCATAAAAACTCAAACCGTGGACACGCGACGGCCCGGCGCCACTTCGCTCAATATTTCGCCTCACCCGGCTGCGCTTTCAGCTAAAAGTACCAACTTTTCCGATGAAACGTAGTAGTACGTGATATGTACGTTCCGAGTGTCGTTGATATTCTGACGGCTCGCAATTCTGGGCGATGCTCTCGGTTACACGAACTGGAGACGCTGCGGAGATGTATAGCCCCACTGGCAACGGGCCTCTCTCATTTCGCTGCGCAGTTTCTTATGCAATATCTTTTTGACTTCGTCGTCATTCCCATCGGTGTAATGATCACATCTCCAGGTGAGCGTGTCGCAAAGGGAATAAGCACACATCCGCGCCGATCCCACACGCGTGCTTGAGGTACATTACTAGTAATCAATCTGTCTATGCGTGCGAGTCGGGCTCTTTGCGGGTATAAAACGAGGGCTGCTCCCCTTGTTCAGACCAACAACCATTCGACACATTCCTTACTTTACCATGCACGCCATTTCCACTGCTGCCTTTGTTTCTGTTCTTGCCTTGGTATCTACCCTGGTCCAAGCTATGCCACAGGCTATACAAAAACCTGCTCCGACTCCGCAACCATCCCCATCCCCATCCCCATCCCCATCGCCAGCCCCCTCGTCTTCGGATAAGGCTGTTCCATGCACAAACACGTATACCGTCCCGTGAGTCTTGCAATATTGTATCTGTCCGTGGCGCCTCACGATGCACATACGCTGGCTGTCTTTCTCACCACCAGGCAAGCTGAACCATGCGATACCCTCGTCGCGAAGCTCGGCCTGAGCCAGGCTGATATCCTGTCGCTCAATTCCGGCTTAAGTTGTAGGTGTCCTTGATGCAATCCGACTGAGCAGAACTCTGGCTGAGACACGAATTGCCACTACAGGTGACGGCACGATCCCCGCTGGGAAAGTATTGTGCATCAAGCAGCCACAGTCCGATTTGGCGCCGGCCTGCAAGACCAAGGCGACCGCCACGGGCAAGACGTGCGACGACCTGGCGTCCAAGTTTGGTCTTACTCCGAAGAAATTCGCCGAGTACAACGACGACGTGAACAGCGACTGCACGAACCTCGTTCCAGGACAGTCCGTACGTGTATTCCCTCCTGAGGGTATGAGTTGGCACTAACTGAATCGCGATCAGTACTGTGTAGCCCTCGATTAATACCCAAGAACCACAGATCCAGTCCGTCAACGGTGACGAGATCTTCAGCCGTGTGCGTTGAGTCATACGATGGTACCTCTTCTATGTGGAGGGTGGAGTTAAATTGATCGGAGAGTTTTCTGGTTTCTCGTGTTCCAACTACAGACTGTCTTTATTGTTGTGTCTCTCCTTAACTACTAATCCGATAGTAGACGACTTTGAGTCGTAATTATACCGTGTCTTATGCATGCCCGTGTCATGGCCGAACATAAGTTACCTCCAGGTCATCAAGTGCTCTCATGACCCTCTTGTCATCACATCTCGCCTCAGTCAATTCCTTCAACAGAGTAGCTGATTTGAACCTCACCGAGGAGCGGTGGTAGCTAGTACTACTACGTCCTTTTTAAATACATTTTTGTGCACCCGAGAGTACATTGGCAGAACCCTATGTAGCCCGTTAGCCTATACTTCTAACAATAACTGTTTTTCAATGTGCATGAGGTTAGTCCTCCGGAAAAGCAAGGCTAGTATGTCCTATTTCTATATACCATGACAGTGACTCGGGTCCTCCCTGTGGAGCTATGCTATTCTGGTCGGGTTAAAAAAAGATGATCTCTATATCTCTATATAGTAATAGGCAGTTGCGAAAAAAACAACTAGCTAGCGGACTGCAGAGAATAGGGAGAAGCACGAAGTGCTTGTCGATCGGGGATGAGAGGTTTGCGCTTGGGTTTGCGTTTCCGAGGCGAAGTCGCGACGAGCGGTTGGGCCCGGAGCGAGCTGATGAAGGTTGGAAAACGTGGAGTCTCATCGGCCTCATCACAAATCTCTTGGAAATCACTGGGCAACCGGGCAAGGCGAAATAAAAGTGTTCTGGTTCGACCAGTCTAGAGCTTGGGCCCGGGAGGGCGCCGCATCAAAAAGAGGAACGAGCACGTGCTGCCTCGGCGTCCGTTCGCTCAAAGACTACATCGGGCCCTCGCTGCCCTCGCTTCGGACACAAACACTTTTCGGCCTTCGCGCCGGGCTTCCCCCTCTTCGCTGGTTTTCCCCAGTTTTCCCCGCACGGTGCTGCACGGAAACACGCTCCCGGTAAGCCGAATAAGCAACCCGCAAAGAGAGCTACAGTACCGAACGCTTGCACAATGTTACAGGCACAGTCCTCAGTCGTTCTTAGGTGATGCCTCATCCGCGCATCAGAACACTTCTTCTCCTGCACACGTGCCACATCCAGCTTAACGAATAGCGAATCTTTTGGATGAGCAAAGACTTTTCATTCGAGCTACATGCAATGCGATGTAGCCCTCATCAGGTGAACACGATTACGTTCTTCCACCAGTCAAACCCGCGTGGCCCTCGGCGAAGCACGGTTCTACGGTGCGAGTCTACAGTTCTCGTAACTTATTCGGGCACGCTGATCCTCAAGATTGCTATGGTATCAGCAAGGGTATCAGCTTGATTCTTTTTTGATGATTTGTGACGATAAAATGAGGGCCGCAGCATTGGGGTAAGCCTGCGACAAATCTTTTTCTGTGAATAGGCGATACGACAAACATCATGATGAGTTTTAATATGCTAGGTGTCAACGGGTCAGACTGCAATGCTGTAGATCCTCGCTCGGTTGAACTCATGTACATCAAGTGACCGGCTTGGGATTCTTGGACTCCATCTCGGTGGCTCCATCCCAAGGACGCACACCCCGGACAGGCTAACTCGATTACCAAAATGCACTAAATACCTTAACGAGCCCTTCATTTGCCACAGACCGACGCCTTGCGCTACTTCACTCAATATTTCATGTCACTGGCACCCGGGCTGCGCTTTCAACTACAGCTACCAAATGTTCCGATGAAATGTAATACGTGCGTCTAATTATATGTACGTTCTGAATGTCGTTGATCTTCCGACGACTCGGGACTCACGGAAGTGCTCCCAGTTACGCGACACTGGAGACGCTGCGGAGATGTATGCTCCCCACTGGCAACGGGCCTCTCATTTCGCTGCGCAGTTTCTTATGCAATCTCTTTTTGACTTCGTCGCCATTCCCATCAGTGCAATGGTCACACGCCCAGGTGAGCGTGTCGCAAAGGGAATAAGCACACATCCGCGCCGATCCCACACGCGTGCTTGAGGTACATTACTAGTAATCAATCTGTCTATGCGTGCGAGTCGGGCTCTTTGCGGGTATAAAACGAGGGCTGCTCCCCTTGTTCAGACCAACAACCATTCGACACATTCCTTACTTTACCATGCACGCCATTTCCACTGCTGCCTTTGTTTTCGTTCTTGCCTTGGTATCTACCCTGGCCCAGGCTATGCCACAGGCTATACAAAAACCTGCTCCGACTCCGCAACCATCGCCATCGCCATCGCCATCGCCATCGCCAGCCCCCTCGTCTTCTGATAAGGCTGTTCCATGCACAAACACGTATACCGTCCCGTAAGTCTTGCACTATTGTGGCGCCCCCGATGCACATATGTTGACTGTCTTTCTCACCACCAGGCAAGCTGAACCTTGCGATACCCTCGTCGCGAAGCTCGGCCTGAGCCAGGCTGATATCCTGTCGCTCAATTCCGGCTTAAGTTGTAGGTGTCCTTGATGCAATCCGACCGAGCAGAACTCTGGCTGATACACGAATCGCCACCACAGGCGACGGCACGATCCCCGCTGGGAAAGTATTGTGCATCAAGCAGCCAAAGACCGATTTGGCGCCGGCCTGCAAGACCAAGGCGATCGCCACGGGCAAGACGTGCGACGACCTGGCGTCCAAGTTTGGTCTTACTCCGAAGAAATTCGCCGAGTACAATGACGACGTGAACAGCGATTGCACCAACCTCGTTCCAGGACAGTCCGTACGTATATTCCCTCCTGTTCTAGAGGGTGTGACTTGGCACTAACTGAATCGCGATTAGTACTGTGTGGCCCTCGATTGATACCCAGCAAACACAGATCCAGTCCGTCAATGGTGACGAGATCTTCAGTCGTGTGCGCTGAGTCATACGATGGTACCTCTTCTGTGTGGAGGGTGGAGTTAAATTGATCGGAGAGTTTTCTGGTTTCTCGTGTTCCAACTACAGACTGTCTTTATCGTTGTGTCTCTCCTTAACTACTAATCCGATAGTAGACGACTTTGAGTCGTAATTATACCCTGTCTTATGCATGCCCGTGTCATGGCCAAATATAAGTTTCTAGTGCCACTAGGTCATCAAATGCTCTCATGACCCTCTTATCATCAGGTCTCGCCCCACTCAATTCCTTCAACAGAGTAGCTAATTCGAGGAGCGGCGGTAATTAGTACTACTACGTCCTTTTAAATACATTTGTGTGACCCGAGAGTACACTGGCAAATACTGTGCTGGGCGTACATCTTTGCGAGACGCTACTTGGCTCTCGTTTGGATCAAGTCCTGTGTGCGCTTGGGGAATGATGGCAGGGAAAGGGAAGAACGGCGCGCAACACGGGACGCTGTAGATTAGGACAGTGCGACTGTTCATTCGACATGCGTAAACTGGGAATATATGAACACGGGAAGAACACAAAGCTCCCTGGGAAATTAGGTGATAGAAAGTGTACCAATGAAGTGGGGGTAGGTGCATAGAGAACGCGCGAAAGCGCGAAGCGCTTTACGATCGAAAACAATGATCTCCGTTGGCCGAGGCGAGGTCGCCACGGGTAGGTGGGACCCCCCGGAGCGAACCGATGAACGCCACACGGCTCCAGCGGAACTCATCGTCGATCCCTTCAGAATATAGGGCGTGGCGGGCGGGCGAAATAAAAATGTTTTGGCTTGAATTAGTCGAGGAATGAACACGTGCCGCCTCTGGTCCGGGTCGGTTCACACCGCCATACTATTTTCTCAACCAGTTCAAAGAGCCGCATAGCTCTTTTGTTTCGTCCGCCCGCCGCGTCAGGAATTCAATATTCAATATCAATCACTAAGGGATCGACGATGAGGTACTTTTCCCTAGCTCCTGGAGGTCCCACCCGTCGCGACTTGCCTTGGACAGAAAAACCTTTCGATCGAGATTCGAGAAGAACTTCGCGCTTCTGCCCAGTCTCCACTCGCGCATATCTATCTAATCACTCACTACCTTGTAATTTACCCTTTCCCTCACTGGCCGATAGAACAAAGGTTTATGTTTTCTCTCTCTCCGTGCCTTCGCGCCGGGCTTTCCCCTCTCCGCTGGTTTCTGCCGCACGGCGCTGCACGGAAACACCTTCCCAGAAAGGTGAATAGCGACCCGCAAAGAAAGCTAAATTTTCTGGAAGAGCGCCGCCGAGCGCGCATCCAAGCCATGTCGCCTTGACACTCGTTCTAGGTAGGAGTTTGATATCTGTCACTTTGGTAGGATGCCACCCATACGCTCAGGTGGGTCCTTACTGTGACATGCTAGCTCGCGTGATGCAGACATGACGTACCGCATAATATAAACGCGCAGTCCTCCCACAGTCTTGTCTTCCGCCACTGCGCAGCACGTTCGTTACAGTACCGACCATTCGCACAATGCTACAGGCACAGTCTTCAAAATGCGCAGTCCTTAGGTGATCCCTAACCTGCGCATCGGATCATTTTCCCTTCTGCACACCTACCACCTTCGGTCCAACTTAGCGAATAGCACTTAGCGAATAGCGGCGTTACGATTCTCTTGGACGAGCAAAGAACCACTTTTCGTTCAAGCTACGTGCGATGCAACGTAGCTCTCATCAGGTGAACACGATTACGTTCTTCCACCAGTCAAACCCGCGTGGCCCTCGGCGAAGCACGGTTCTACGGTGCGAGTCTACAGTTCTCGTAACTTATTCGAGGACGCTGATCCTCAAGATTGCCATGGTATCAGCTTGATTGTTTTTGACGATTTGAGATGCTAAAATGAGGGCCGCAGAATTAGGGTAAACCTGCGGCAGTGTCTGTTTCCTTCGAATAGGTGATATAATAAACATGAGTTCAATATGCTAGGTGTCAATGGGTCAGTCTACAACCTGTGGACCCTCGCCCGATTGAACTCACGTACGCCAAGTGACCGGCTTGGGATTCTTGGATGACACCATGTCGGTGGTTCCACCTCAAGGGCGCACACCCTGGACGGGCCAACTCGATTACCAGAATGCAGTAAATACCTTAATTTAAGAATGAACCCTTCATTCGCCACAGACCCAACCGTGAACACGGCTTGTGCCACTTCGCTCAATATTGTCACTGGCACTCGGGCTGCGCTTTCGGCTACACCTACCAACGTTTTTGATGAAAAGTAATACCCGAGTCTAACTAAATGTACTCTCTGAGTGTCGCTGATATTCTGACGACTCGCAACTCAGGGATTGCTCTTAGTTACACGAGCTGGAGACACTGCAGAGAAGTATGCCCCCCACTGGCAACGGGCCGTTCATTTCGCTGCGCAGTTTCTTATGCAATCTCTTTTTGGCTTCATCGTCGTTCCCATCGGTGTAGCGGCCACGTCTCCAGATGAACATGTTGCAATGGGATGAACACACATCTGCGCCGATCCCACGCGCGCGCTTGAGGTAGATTCATCAATCTGACCACTGGCATGCGTGCAAGTCGGGCTCCTTGCGGGTATAAAAGGAGGGGCTGCTCCCCTTGTTCAGACCAACAACCATTCGACACATTCCTTACTTTACCATGCACGCCATCTCCACTGCTGCCTTTGTTTTCGTTCTTGCTTTGGTATCTACCCTGGCCCAAGCTATGCCACAGGCTATACAAAAAGATGCTCCGACTCCGCAACCATCCCCATCCCCATCGCCAGTCCCCTCGTCTTCTGATAAGGCTGTTCCATGCACAAACACGTATACCGTCCCGTAAGTCTTGCAATATTGTATCTATCCGTGGTGCCTCCCGATGCACGTGTGCTGATTGTCTTGCCCACCACCAGGCAAGCTGAACCATGCGATACCCTCGTCGCAAAGCTCGGCCTGAGCCAAGCCGATATCCTGTCGCTGAATTCCGGCTTAAGCTGTAGGTGTCCTTGAAGCAATCCGACTGAGCAGAACTCTGGCTGAGACACGAGTTGCCACTACAGGTGACGGCACGATCCCCGCTGGGAAAGTATTGTGCGTCAAGCAGCCAACGTCCGATTTGGCGGCGGCCTGCAAGACCAAGGCGACCGCCACGGGCAAGACGTGCGACGACCTGGCGTCCAAGTTTGGTCTTACTCCGAAGAAATTCGCCGAGTACAACGACGACGTGAACAGCGACTGCACGAACCTCGTTCCAGGACAGTCCGTACGTGTATTCCCTCCTGTGTTAGAGGGTGTGACTTGGCACTAACTGAATCGCGATTAGTACTGTGTGGCCCTCGATTGATGCCCAGAAACCACAGATCCAGTCCGTCAATGGTGACGAGATCTTCAGTCGTGTGCGCTGAGTCATACGATGGTACCTCTTCTGTGTGGAGGGTGGAGTTAAATTGATCGGAGAGGAGTTTTCTCGTTTCTCGTGTTACAACTACAGACTGTCTTTATTGTTGTGTCTCTCCCTAACTACTAATCCGATAGTAGACGACTTTAAGTCGTAATGATACCGTCTTATGCACAAGCTTGTGCATGTTCAAGTCTTGGTTCAAGTCATGGTTACTACCTTCAGGTCATCAAGTACTCTCATGACCCTCTTGTAGTACACTGGTAGCCTGAGTAGAACCCTAAGTAGCCCGTTAACAACTGTTTTGCAAGCAATGTGCATGAGGTTTAGTCCTCCGAAAATGCAGGCCTGGGTTGGTGCATCCTATTTAACTCCTATTTACAGTGACTCGGTCCTGTGTGCTATGCGCCGATTCTGGTCGACTCGGAGTTCAAAAAAGATGATCTCTGTACTCTTTCAATCCGGATGTAGAGGTGAAGAACTCAATTCGCGGTGCCAGCTCATATACTGTACAGTGACTGTACCGGCGTACACTGGCAAGCACGTATCAAAGCGCTGAAGTCCCTTCGCAAGACGATGACTGACGAAGTGCTTCATAAATCTGCCGCTGAAAGCAGTACACTTTGTGCAAGTGCGTCCTTTTGATATTAGAGAATGGATACTAGGATTGCCGCCTGTCTAGTACGGTCACGGCACTGTAGCGATCTCACCGACGTCGATGACGCCCATGGGCCATGCCGCCCGCCCTCCATCGTTTTCTCCGACCGGGCACGGAGGATGAACCTGTGACGACCAAAAGGAAGTCACCCTCGTCGGCACGTCGTACCACTCAGGGCCGAGGCGCCTGAGGAGTTACTAGTTACTAGTGCGATCCGCGGGGTAGCCTATGGAGCCAGAGCGCGGACTCGGAGGTGTGCGTCAGCTTGTCCAGGTACTAACTGTTCATCGGCGGCATCCGTCTTCAGTCGTTTCTCGTCCGCGCATCAGATCACTTTTCCTCCTGCACACGGGTATAAAATGAAGGGCTGCTCCCCTCCTCCATAGCAACGACTATTCGACGCAATCTCTCCTTTACCATGCACCCCATCTCCACTGCTGCCTTTATATCCGTTCTTGCTTTGGTATCGACCCTGGCCCAAGCAGTGCCACAAGGGGCTGCCCCATCCCCATCCCCCTCGTCTTCTGCTAAGGCCGTTCCATGCACAAATACGTATACCGTCCTGTAAGTCTTGCAATATTGTATCTATCCGTGGCGCCTCCCGATGCACATATGCTGACTGTCTTGCTCACCACCAGGCAAGCTGAACCATGCGATACCCTCGTCGCGAAGCTCGACCTGAGAAAGGCTGATATCCTGTCGCTGAATTCCGGCTTAAGCTGTAGGTGTCCTTGATACAATCGGATCGAGCAGAGCTCTGGCTGAGACACGAATCGCCGCCACCACAGGTGACGGCACGATCCCCGCTGGGAAAGTACTGTGCATTGAGGCGAAGCACGACTCGTCGGTGAAAGACGTGGCCTGGGGTTGGGGAAACACAGACCCAGCCTGACAACAAGTCAACAGTGACGAGATTCTCGGTCCTCGTCGTGCACATTAATGGACCCTCTTCTGTGTGGAGGCCCGGGACGAAGTCAAATTGATCGCAAAGTTTCTCGTTTTCCCACTGCCAGTGCAGACTATGAACTGGATATTTAAATTGTGTATCTCCCCAACTAGTACTAGTTGAATGGACCCAGACGACTTTGAAGTCGTAATTATATCGTGTCTTTTGCATGCCTTGGCCGAACATAAGTTACCTCCAGCTTATCAAGTGCTCTCATGACCCTCTTGTCATTACGTCTTGCCCCACCAGATTCATTCAACCAATAACTGTTTTGCATGAGATTGAGAGGCTTTAGTCTGAGTCCTCCGGAAAAGTAGGGTTATTCAAAATGAGGGTCCTTACCCTTCGTACGACCCTACTAGATTCTGGTCGGGTTTAAAGATCGGATGATCTCTACGTAGGCATCATCGTCAGCAACAGGATCGAAAAGGAGAAAAGGAGGGAGACGCACGCATGGCGGACAGTCGTTCGCTCGTGGCAATTGCAGAGATACGCTTTTGTTTCTGATGAGTGTTCATGTTTGGAAGAACGAAACATTGTTAGATGCGTACCGTGAATTACACTCTCTCGTAAAGTACACATCGACAAGGGATCTCGTCAATCAACGTCGTCACGCGTACCAGCTGCTCGTACGGTTGCTGAAGACTCAACATGTCTCTCCACGGTCGGCTGTTGGTTCAGCAGACGAGGTACTGCGAGAAACGTGAGAAAGGAAAAACACTGTAAACGTCAGACGCCGTTAGATGAAGAGAACGAGACGTTCGGGGATCTGAATAACGCCCAGGGACGTCTCATTAGACCAGACATCCCGCAGAGCGTCGTCTTGGGCCACGTATGATCGAAGTTCTGTGAAGAAGTCGTTAGAGAAATTTGATCCGTGGATTGTCAAGGTCATTGACGAGAAGAGACCGAAGTGCTGCACGGCGTCGGAGATTCAAATACTTAACTCGACTTATCACGCACGATTTAAACAACATCAAAGATACAGTAATGACTATTTGGCATCCAGAGAGAACTGAGTGAGGTGTATATGACGGGAGAGGCAAGCGAGTTGGGGTACGGGAGGGGAGAAACATACGAGTCACGAGCGAGGTAGATAGTAAGTTACACGATAGATTGAGAGTGTCCGAAGCAACAGCGATCGACACGACGAACCCGCGAGTCCAAGGCCTAAACCGTCGACGAAAGCCATTAGCTGCACGGAACGGGGAACGGTACCTGAACGACAAGTCCACGCGTCCAGGGGGCCCCTAGACGTCAAGGTCGTTGGTTACGAGTACGAAAGAACGAGGTCGGGGAGAGAAACGAACAAAAGCAAGCAGTTCACCGGTCCAAGCATCCGTCCGACATCAGCAACCAACCAATAGATTACGAGACATAGAGAATGAACATGGCGTCGAGGGCGACAAACAAAACGTGCGGGTTAGGCCAAGCGCTAGGCGTCGAGGCCGTCAGTCATCAGTATGAAAGAACGAGACGGAAGAAAGAACACAACTCGGAACTTAAACAGCAATCCAACCGTTGGAAACACGCTTTTTTGCACCAACGACCAGGAAGCACAGAACGGGGAGTCAAGAAAACGAGAGCCAGTTTACAGACAGAGAAAGAGAAAGAGAGCGGGCATAGTGCCACTGGGAGGGAAAGAGGTCGCAATAACAGACGCTTGTGGGACGGCTCGCCAAGGCCCAGGCTGCAGACGTCGTTAGTTATGAGTGTGAAAGAACGAGACGGACGAGATGCCGTTCGACGATCAAAGAACCTGTCTGAGCCAATAGCCCAACCACTGTGCCGCTAGTTCGGATCCTTCGGGATGGCGACCGGGTCCCACGGTAGTAGACCCTACCGTTGGGGAGCACATGAGTACGACAAGCACAGCTTGCCCCCGAAAGGGAATATGCTGCCAGCCCGTCCTGTGGGAGCCATGCTGGCTACTGCCGAGCGAGAAGTAGCACTCGCACCTTGACTCGCACATCCCTTGTGCGAGTGAAGCGAGATTATGTAACGCATCACACGTGAGTGCGCGCGCCGAGAATCGATAATGTGAGAAGTCGAGAAACTTTGGGAGTTTTGAGAGCGCGAGGATTATCGGACGGTTTCGAGAACAATTGGATAGATATTTCCAGTCCATACAGAGTACATTTTATACTACTGCAGCATCCATAATTTGTAAATAAGAGATGCGGGATAATCATAAGGTATCACATAGTATATGAACGCGTCGTCAAGACGCGGGGTCACAAGGGGTGGATCGAGGCATAAGAATGTAACCACAGGTCATGGGAATAGTGTAGGGAAGGAACCGAGGCGAAAGGAGAGCGCGATAGAGAGCGATCGAGGCGACGAGGTAGGATGCGTGTGGTGCGTGACAGGCTCTACATCCAGATTGAAGATCATCTTTTTTGAACTCCGAGTCGACCAGAATCGGCGCATAGCACAACTCAGCACAAGGGACGACCCGAGTCACTGTAAATAGGATGCACTAGCCCGGGCCTGCATTTTCGGAGGACTAAACCTCATGCACATTGCTTGCAAAACAGTTGTTAACGGGCTACTTAGGCCCTTAGGGTTCTACTCAGGCTACCAGTGTACTACAAGAGGGTCATGAGAGTACTTGATGACCTGAAGGTAGTAACCATGACTTGAACATGCACAAGCTTGTGCATAAGATGGTATCATTACGACTTAAAGTCGTCTACTATCGGATTAGTAGTTAGGGAGAGACACAACAATAAAGACAGTCTGTAGTTGTAACACGAGAAACGAGAAAACTCCTCTCCGATCAATTTAACTCCACCCTCCACACAGAAGAGGTACCATCGTATGACTCAGCGCACACGACTGAAGATCTCGTCACCATTGACGGACTGGATCTGTGGTTTCTGGGTATCAATCGAGGGCCACACAGTACTAATCGCGATTCAGTTAGTGCCAAGTCACACCCTCTAACACAGGAGGGAATACACGTACGGACTGTCCTGGAACGAGGTTCGTGCAGTCGCTGTTCACGTCGTCGTTGTACTCGGCGAATTTCTTCGGAGTAAGACCAAACTTGGACGCCAGGTCGTCGCACGTCTTGCCCGTGGCGGTCGCCTTGGTCTTGCAGGCCGCCGCCAAATCGGACGTTGGCTGCTTGACGCACAATACTTTCCCAGCGGGGATCGTGCCGTCACCTGTAGTGGCAACTCGTGTCTCAGCCAGAGTTCTGCTCAGTCGGATTGCTTCAAGGACACCTACAGCTTAAGCCGGAATTCAGCGACAGGATATCGGCTTGGCTCAGGCCGAGCTTCGCGACGAGGGTATCGCATGGTTCAGCTTGCCTGGTGGTGGGCAAGACAATCAGCACACGTGCATCGGGAGGCACCACGGATAGATACAATATTGCAAGACTTACGGGACGGTATACGTGTTTGTGCATGGAACAGCCTTATCCGAAGACGAGGGGGCTGGCGATGGGGATGGGGATGGTTGCGGAGTCGGAGCATCTTTTTGTATAGCCTGTGGCATAGCTTGGGCCAGGGTAGATACCAAAGCAAGAACGAAAACAAAGGCAGCAGTGGAGATGGCGTGCATGGTAAAGTAAGGAATGTGTCGAATGGTTGTTGGTCTGAACAAGGGGAGCAGCCCCTCCTTTTATATCCGCAAGGAGCCCGACTTGCACGCATGGTCAGATTGATGAATCTACCTCAAGCACGCGCGTGGGATCGGCGCGGATGTGTGGTCATTCCCGTTGCAACATGTTCATCTGAACCGCTACACCGATGGGAACGACAATGAAGCCAAAAAGAGATTGCATAAGAAACTGCGCAGCGAAATGAGAGGCCCGTTGCCAGCGGCATACTTCTCCGCAGTGTCTCCAGTTCGTGTAACTAAGAGCAATGCCCTGAGTTGCGAGTCGTCAGAAGATCAACGACACTCGGAGAGTACATTTAGTTAGACTCAGCTCAGGTATTGCTTTTCACCAAAAACGTTGGTAGGTGTAGCCGAAAGCGCAGCCCGAGTGCCAGTGACAATATTGAGCGAAGTGGCACAAGCCGTGTTCACGGTTGGGTCTGTGGCGAATGAAGGGCTCATTCTTAAATTAAGGTATTTACTGCATTTTGTAATCGAGTTGGCCCGTCCAGGGTGTGCGTCCTTGAGGTGGAACATGGTGTCGTCCAAGAATCCCAAGCTGGCCACTTGACGTACGTGAGTTCAATCGGGCGAGGCTCCACAGGTTGTAGACTGACCCGTTGAC
The DNA here is from genome assembly GCA_021525025.1 of Lactarius hengduanensis. NCBI lineage: Eukaryota > Fungi > Basidiomycota > Agaricomycetes > Russulales > Russulaceae > Lactarius > Lactarius hengduanensis. Next base: position 76,852 of record JAKELI010000076.1, on the reverse strand, counting down.
ACCTAGTATATTGAAACTCATGTTTATTGTATCACCTATTCAAAGAAACAGACTCTGCCGCAGGTTTACCCTAATGCTGCGGCCCTCATTTTAGTATCTGAAATCGTCAAAACAATCAAGCTGATACCATGGCAATCTTGAGGATCAGCGTCCTCGAATAAGTTACGAGAACTGTAGACTCGGCACCGTAGAACCGTGCTTCCCCGAGGGCCACGCGGGTTTGACTGGTGGAAGAACGTAATCGTGTTCACCTGATGAGAGCTACGTTGCATCGCACGTAGCTTGAACAAAAAGTGGTTCTTTGCTCGTCCAAGAGAATCGTAACGCCGCTATTCGTTAAGTTGGACCGAAGGTGGTACGTGTGCAGAAGGGAAAGTGATCCGATGCGCAGGGTGGGGATCACCTGAGGACTGCGCATTTTGAAGACTGTGCCTGTAGCATTGTGCGAATGGTCGGTACTGTAACGAATGTGCTGCGCAGTGGCGGAAGACAAGACTGTGGGAGGACTGCGCGTTTATATTATGCGGTACGTCACGTCTGCATCACGCGAGCTAGCATGTTACAGTAAGGTCCCACCTGAGCGTATGGGTGGCATCCTACCAAAGTTACAGATATCAAACTCCTACCTAGAACGAGCGTCAAGGTGACATGGCTTGGATGCGCGCTCGGCGGCGCTGGGCCCTTCCAGAAAATTTAGCTCTCTTTGCGGGTCGCTATTCACCTCTCTGGAAAGGTGTTTCCGTGCAGCGCCGTGCGGCAGAAACCAGCGGAGAGGGGGAAAGCCCGGCGCGAAGGCACGGAGAGAGAGAAAACATAAACCTTTGTTCTATCGGCCAGTGAGCCTGAGGGAAAGGGTAAATTACAAGGAAGTGAGTGATTAGATAGGTATGCGCGAGTAGAGACTGGGCGGAAGCGCGAAGTGCTTCTCGAATCTCGATCGAAAGGTTTTTCTGTCCAAGGCGAGTCGCGACGGGTGGGACCTCCGGGAGCGCGTCGGCGAGCGAGGGAAAAGTACCTCATCGTCGATCCCTTTTAGTGATTGATATTGAATATTGAATTCCTGATGCGGCAGGCGGACGAAACAAAAGAGCTCCGCGGCTCTTTGAACTGGTTGAGAAAACCGTATGGCGGTGTGAACCGACCCGGACCAGAGGCGGCACGTGCTCATTCCTCGACTAACCAAAACACGCCCAAGAGATCGGTGATGATCTTTGCGCGAGCGGATAGCACTAGTGGCATGTGCTCACTTCCTCTTTCGTGCCGCCACTTCCGACTCTCCGCCCATTTCTGAAAAGCCGGAATTCTTTTATTTCGCCCGCCCGCCATGCCCTATATCGATGATGAGTTCCGCTGGAGCCGTGTGGCGTTCATCGGTTCGCTCCGGGGGGTACCCGTTGTAAGGCCAGCCTTCGGGCTGAGCCCGAAACTATCCATTTTCGTACTCTCGATCGCCTCGGCCATGCGGCCTTCCTCGGTGTACCTTTGTCTCAGTTCACTTCCCTCTTTCTTTTCCTCTTATAAGTACAGGACTCTTTGTACTTAAAACGACACTTACTCTCAATTAATCCATGCAATAGCAGCGCCCGGTCGCCTCTGTCCCCCTCTCTTAGTGTGAATATCCCGGAAGTCAGGCCCAAACGCGGGCACTCGAAGGACAACTCTCGCTATCTCTTCCCCTCTTTTCTGGCTGCTCCTCTTCCCCCCTTTTCTCCTTAACCACCCTCTGCCCACGTTTGCTCACGCACGCGCTTTCGAGCACGTTCACCGTGGCGACCTCCCTCGGCAACGGAGATCATTGTTTTCGATCGTGAAGCGCTTCGCGCTTTCGCTCGTTCTCTATGCACCTACCCCCCACTTCATTGGTACACTTTCTATCACCTAATTTCCCAGTGAGCTTTGTGTTCTTCCCGGTTCATATATTCCTAGTTTACGCATGTCGAATGAACAGTCGGCACTGTCCTAATCTACAGCGTCCCGTGTTGCGCGCCGTTCTTTCCCTTTCCCTGCCATCATTCCCCAAGCGCACACAGGACTTGATCCAAAAGAGAACCAGGTACGTCTCGCAAAGATTACGCCCAGCACAGTATTTCCCAGTGTCACGGTACTCGGGTGCACACAAATGTGTTTAAAAGGACGTAGTAGTACTAACTACCGCCGCTCCTCGAATCGGCTACTCTGTTGAAGGAATTGAGTGGGGCGAGACCTGATGATAAGAGGGTCATGAGAGCATTTGATGACCTAGTGGCACTAGAAACTTATATTCGGCCATGACACGGGCATGCATAAGACAGGGTATAATTACGACTCAAAGTCGTCTACTATCGGATTATTAGTTAAGGAGAGACACAACAATAAAGACAGTCTGTAGTTGGAACACGAGAAAAGAGGCAACTCTCCGATCAACTTAACTCCACCCTCCACACAGAAGAGGTATCATCGTATGACTCAACGCACACGACCGAAGATCTCGTCACCATTGACGGACTGGATCTGTGTTTGCTGGGTATCAATCGAGAGCAACGCAGTACTGATCGCGATTCAGTTAGTGCCAAGTTACACTCTCTAGAACAGGAGGGAATACACGTACGGACTGTCCTGGAACGAGGTTCGTGCAGTCGCTGTTCACGTCGTCGTTGTACTCGGCGAATTTCTTCGGAGTAAGACCAAACTTGGACGCCAGGTCATCGCACGTCTTGCCCGTGGCGGTCGCCTTGGTCTTGCAGGTGGGCGCCAAATCGGTCTTTGGCTGCTTGATGCACAATACTTTCCCAGCGGGGATCGTGCCGTCACCTGTGGTGGCGATTCGTGTATCAGCCAGAGTTCTGCTCGGTCGGATTGCATCAAGGAAACCTACAGCTTAAGCCGGAATTCAGCGACAGGATATCGGCCTGGCTCAGGCCGAGCTTCGCGACGAGGGTATCGCATGGTTCAGCTTGCCTGGTGGTGAGAAAGACAGTCAGCATATGTGCATCGTGAGGCGCCACGGACAGATACAATATTGCAAGACTTACGGGACGGTATACGTGTTTGTGCATGGAACAGCCTTATCAGAAGACGAGGGGGCTGGGGATGGGATGGGGATGGTTGCGGAGTCGGAGCAGGTTTTTGTATAGCCTGTGGCATAGCTTGGGCCAGGGTTGACACCAAGGCAAGAACGAAAACAAAGGCAGCAGTGGAGATGGCGTGCATGGTAAGTAAGGAATGTGTCGAATGGTTGTTAGTCTGAACAAGGGGAGTAGCCCCTCCTTTTATATCCGCAAGGAGCCCGACTCGCACGCATAGACAGATTGATGAATCTACCTCAAGCATGCGTGTGGGATCGGCGCGGATGTGTGCTTATTCCCTTTGCGACACCCTCACCTGGACATGTGACCGTTGCACTGATGGGAATGGCGATGAAGTCAAAAAAGAGATTGCATATGAAACTGCGCAGCGAAATGAGAGGCCCGTTGCCAGTGGGGAGCATACATCTCCGCAGCGTCTCCAGTGTCGCGTAACTGCGAGCACTTCCGTGAGTCCCGAGTCGTCGGAAGATCAACGACACTCAGAACGTACATATAATTAGACGCACGTATTACATTTCATCGGAACATTTGGTAGCTGTAGTTGAAAGCGCAGCCCGGGTGCCAGTGACGTGAAATATCGAGCGAAGTAGCGCAAGGCGTCGGTCTGTGGCAAATGAAGGGCTCGTTAAGGTATTTAGTGCATTTTGGTAATCGAGTTGGCCTATCCGGGGTGTGCGTCCTTGGGATGGAGCTACCGAGATGGTGTCCAAGAATCCCAAGCCGGTCACTTGATGTACATGAGTTCAACCGAGCGAGGATCTACAGCATTGCAGACTGATCCGTTGACACCTAGCATATTGAAACTCATGTTTGTCGTATCGCCTATTCAGTGTTCACAGAAAAAGATTTCTCGCAGGCTTACCCTAATGCTGCGGCCCTCATTTTATCGTCACAAATAATCAAAACAAAATCAAGCTGATACCCTTGCTGATACCATAGCAATCTTGAGGATCAGCGTGCCCGAATAAGTTACGAGAACTGTAGATTTGGCACCGTAGAACTGCGGTTCGCCGAGGGCCACGCGGGTTTGACTGGTGGAAGAACGCAAAGTTCATCTGATGAGAGGTACATCGTATCGCACGTAGCTTGAACGAAAGATTTGACGAAAAGTGTTTCTTTGTCTCGTCCAAGAGAATCGCAACGCCACTATTCGCTAAGATGGGTGAAGGTGGCACGTGTGCAGAAGGGAAAGTGATCTGATGCGCGGCCCAGGCATCACCTAAGGACTGCGTACTTTGAAGACTGTGCCTGTAGCCTTGTACGAATGGCCGGGACTGTAACGAAATACTGTAACTAACGTGCCTGCGCGAGTACTGCGCATTGATATTATGCAGCACGTCACGTCCGCATCACGCGAGCTGGCACGCTGCAGTAAGGTCGTATGGGTGGCATCCTACAAAAGTTACAGGTATTAAACTCTCATCTAAAACGGGCCTCAAGGCGACATGGAAACGCGGTGTGTCGGCTCGGCGGCGCTCTCTTTGCGGGTTGCTTATTCGGCTTACCGGGAGCGTGTTTCCGTGCAGCGCCGTGCGGGGGAAACCAGCGAAGAGGGGGAAGCCCGGCGCGAAGGCCGAAAAGTTTTTGTGTCCGAAGCGAGGGCCCGGTGTAGTCTTTGAGCGTGAGCGAACGAACGGACGCCGAGGCAGCACGTGCTCGTTCCTCTTTTTGATGCGCCCTCCCACTGGCAAGCTCTAGACTAGTTGCATTTTTATTTCGCCCGCCTTGCCCGATTGCCCAATGATTTCAAAGAGATCGGTGATGAGGCCGATGAGACTCCACGTTTTCCAACCTTCATCGATTCATCAGCTCGGTCTGGGCCTACCCGCACTGTCGCGACTTTGCCTCGGAAACGCAAACCCCTCATCCCCGATCGAGGAGCACGAAGTGCTTCAGCTTATTCTCTGCAGTTCGCTAGCCAGTTGTTTTTTCGCAACTGCCTCAAGCTATTACTATATAGAGATCATATTTTTGAACCCGACCAGAATCGCATAGCTCCACAGGGAGGACCCGAGTCACTGTCACAGTATATAGGACACACTAGCCTTGCCTTTCCGGAGGACTAAACCTCATGCACATTGAAAAACAGTTATTGTTAGAAGTATACGCTAACGGGCTACATAGGGTTCTGCCAATGTACTCTCGGGTGCACAAAAATGTATTTAAAAAGGACGTAGTAGTACTAGCTACCACCGCTCCTCGGTGAGGTTCAAATCAGCTACTCTGTTGAAGGAATTGACTGAGGCGAGATGTGATGACAAGAGGGTCATGAGAGCACTTGATGACCTGGAGTTAACTTATGTTCGGCCATGACACGGGCATGCATAAGACAGGGTATAATTACGACTCAAAGTCGTCTACTATTGGATTAATAGTTAGGGAGAGACACAACAATAAAGACAGTCTGTAGTTGGAACACGAGAAACGAGAAAACTCTGCGATCAATTTAACTCCACCCTCCACACAGAAGAGGTACCATCGTATGACTCAACGCACACGGCTGAAGATCTTGTCACCATTGACGGACTGGATCTGTGGTTCTTGGGTATCAATCGAGGGCTACACAGTACTGATCGCGATTCAGTTAGTGTCAACACCCGCCAGAACAGGAGGGAATACACGTACGGCCTGTCCTGGAACGAGGTTGGTGCAGTCGCTGTTCACGTCGTCGTTGTACTCGGCGAATTTCTTCGGAGTAAGACCAAACTTGGACGCCAGGTCGTCGCACGTCTTGCCCGTGGCGGTCGCCTTGGTCTTGCAGGCCGGCGCCAAATCGGACTGTGGCTGCTTGATGCACAATACTTTCCCAGCGGGGATCGTGCCGTCACCTGTAGTGGCAATTCGTGTCTCAGCCAGAGTTCTGCTCAGTCGGATTGCATCAAGGACACCTACAACTTAAGCCGGAATTGAGCGACAGGATATCAGCCTGGCTCAGGCCGAGCTTCGCGACGAGGGTATCGCATGGTTCAGCTTGCCTGGTGGTGAGAAAGACAGTCAGCGTATGTGCATCGTGAGGCGCCACGGACAGATACAATATTGCAAGACTCACGGGACGGTATACGTGTTTGTGCATGGAACAGCCTTATCCGAAGACGAGGGGGCTGGCGATGGGGATGGGGATGGTTGCGGAGTCGGAGCAGGTTTTTGTATAGCCTGTGGCATAGCTTGGGCCAAGGTAGATACCAAAGCAAGAACGGAAACAAAGGCAGCAGTGGAGATGGCGTGCATGGTAAAGTAAGGAATGTGTCGAACGGTTGTTGGTCTGAACGAGGGGAGCAGCCCCTCCTTTTATACCCGCAAGGAGCCCGACTCGCATGCATAGACAGATTGATGAATCTACCTCAAGCATGCGTGTGGGATCGGCGCGGATGTGTGCTTATTCCCGTTGCGACACGCTCACCTGGACATGTGACCATTACACCGATGGGAATGACGACGAAGTCAAAAGAGATTGCATAAGAGACTGCGCAGCGAAATGAGAGCCCCGTTGCCAGTGGAGGGCATACATCTCCGCAGCGTCTCCAGTTCGTGTAACCAAGAGCATTGCCCAGAGTTGCGAGCCGTCAGAAGATCAACGACATTCGGAACGCACATATCACGTACTACTACGTTTCATCGGAAAAGTTGGTACCTTTAGCTGAAAGCGCAGCCGGGTGAGGCGAAATATTGAGCGAAGTGGCGCAGAACCGTCGCGTGTCCACGGTTGAGTTTGTATGAAATAAGGAATTTGCTGCACTTTGGAAACCGTGTTGGCCTGTCCGTGGGCGTCCTTGGAGTAGAGCCACCTAGATGGAATCCAAGAATCCCAGGCCAGTCACTTGACGTACATGAATTCAACCAGGCTAGGGATCGACGACTTGGTACTAATCTGTTAGCGTTGCACACCGACCGTTGGCACTGGCACCTGGTGGTAGCCCGAGCGTATCGAAACTCATGTTCGTCGTATTGCCGATTCAAAGAAAACAAACTCTGCCGCAGGTATACTAATGTGCGGCCCTCATTTCAGCGTCTCAAATCGTCAAAATCAATCAAGAATATACCATGGCAACTTGCATGGCAATCGAGAACACCGACTAAGTCACGTGAACTGTAGATTCGGTACCGAAGAACTGCACTTCGCCGAGGGCTACGCGCGTTTGTCTGGTGGAAGAACGCAATCGTGTTCACCTGATGAGGCGATCGATCGATGAGGGCTACATCGCATTGCATGTAGCTCGAATGAAAAGTCTTTGTTCATCCAAAAGATTCGCTATTCGTTAAGCTGAGGAGAAGAAGTGATCTGATGCGCGAACGAGGCATCACCTAAGAACGACTGAGGACTGTGCCTGTAACCTTGTGCGAGCGTTCGGTACCGTAACGAACGTGTTGCGCTGTGGCACAAGACAAGACTGCGCGAATACTGCGCGTTTGGTCCGCATCACGTGAGCTGGCATGCGACCTGAGTATCGACAGGCTACTGACCTGAAAAGAGTCTCAAGACTGAGGGAGGCTCGTGACCCGGCGTCAGCCTGACTTGTACAACACTGGATCCGTCTAGCTAAGGCGCCTAGAGTAACTGTTCAAGCTCAGGGCCCAGTATAGTCGAATTCGGATTGCGCGTCGTCAGAGGATCGCATTTTCAGGCTCGGCGCCATTCTTTCCGCCGCTAAGATACGCAAACCCAACGGCGACCCTGCGTGCTACGTCATCAAACGCGGCCTCACAGCCCTCATGCATCATGAACGGCCTCACCGCACCCACGAACTCGTCCAAGACACACCCTGCTAACCCTAGCAATAGCAACAATAACACTTTCAATTTGAAAGCAGTGCGCAACCGTGTCCTCTTACCTTGCCACTTACTGTTATATTAGAAAATAGAGTACCCACGCAGTACTGTATCTGTCTACGGTTGCAGCTCGTTCCAAAGCCCCGACGCCTCGGTCTCGCCAACGTGCACTGTAGCGGTCTCGCCGACGTCGATGACGCCCATCCCGCCCTCCATCCACCAGTCCCCGACTGCCGCGGGGGTCTTCCGCAGCACATTGTCCGCCGAACCGTCTACCACGCCATCCTCTACAGGCGGCATCATCATCACCATCTCGCGCTTGGCCTGCTCGAGCTCGACGATCGGGTCGAGCGCCTCGACGTCGCTGCCCGCAAACGTGGCAAAGTGCATCGCGAGCGAATGTCGTGCGCGCAGAGCGAGGTGCATGCGCAAAGCGTGCGCGGGGGTCGCGTGCCAGGAGGTGAGAATAGATTCCCGGGTATGCACGATCTGGAGGGCGGCATAAGTGGAACCGGGTTGGGTTGGGAGAGGGAAAAGGGAGCGCGCGAGAGAGAGATGCGTACGCGGAAGCCGAGGCGAGCGATGAAGGAGAAAGAGCCGCCGCGCCAGATGGGGAGCATCGCGATGTCAAATGGGCCGTACTTCGATCCGATCTCTAAGCGTCGCGACCGCCGTCAGTCGAAAGCTGGAATGGGTGGAAAGGCAGACAGACAGACCTTCAAAGATGGGGCATGGCCCACTTGGCGTCATGTAGCCTGAATCACTGAAGCCTGGCTAAGCGCGGCGGATGCACGTGAAAACAAAAGTCATACCCAGCGAAGTAGATAGACGCGCGGCCGCCTCCACTTAGGCTGGGAAGCGTCTGCTCCACAACCCAGCTTGCCCACAGTGTGGCGCGGTTGTCGACAATACTGCGGCCTGCGGGGACTCTGATCGGCCCTGTGGTGACTACTGGGGGGGACGGGTGACGTACCGCTAGTATGTTGGGCGGGCGTACAAACAAACTTGAGCTCCTGGTGCGAGTGGGGATGGGTTGGGAGCGTGGCAATATCCCACCAATCTAGCTCCGTGATTTGGGAAGTCGGGATCCCGGTTTCCTCGAACCATGTCTTGTTGCCTTTTTTGTTCGGTCGGCACACGACCGGTGAGTACCAGGGTAGCGCAGTGTGACGAAAAGGGGCAGCTGAGGCCGTCTTGGGCTCACCTAGCGGGACGAGAAAATGCACGCGGTCGCCGCGCAGCTCGTGTATCTGTCGCAGCGTCGGGAGGTCGAGATGGTCATAGCTGCGATATTTTATGTTTATTCATTTCGGTTAGGGGCCATAAAGGGGAGAGAGGGTGCGGTCTCCCCGAAGAAACACACTGGTTATGGGAGTAGACCACGAATTGGAACTCGGGCAGCTCGGCGACGGTGCACGGGGGAGGCAGACGGCGCCGGACGCCAACCCAGGGAGACGGACCGGCGCTGTCGGAGAAGATGGGGTCGAACAACACGCGAGGCGGTTCGTCAGTGACAGTACAACTTGGGAACTCGACGAGAAAGCTCTTCGTCAAAGGTGAGCCAAAATCTCGCGCAAGAGCGCCGCCGAACCGACGCACCGCGTGTCCTAGCCACGTCGCCTTGAGGCTCGCAGCAGTCGACGAACGCCGGCCCCAGTCTGGCTTGACGACTTTGATGGGTGGGTGGGGTGGACGAGGTTCGAGCGCGCGGACGCGTTCTATGGATAGGGGGAGTGCGAGTCCCGCAGCTCCGCTCACGCCTACCATGCTCGCTATGCTCTGGAGCCTAAAGGGGAGCGCCGGAAGGCCAAAAAATGTGACCGGACTTGGACTTGAAGACGGCACAGGTGCCATTGCGCCGTCCGTCGGTGTCGGGCTGATGTCCGAGTCCGAGTCGTAGTTTTCAGGAGGTGGTAGCGGCGGCGTAGAGTTGGGGTTGGGGTCCACTGTCGTTCCAGGCCATGGGTTCTGGAATAGGGAACGGGAGGCGTTGGCGTGATGACTTGGACGAGTTGGTGTTGATTGCATGTGAGTGGAATGAACAGATCTCTAACCTTAACCCTAATGTAGATCGGAGGAGCGAAAAAAAAAAGGTGTTGGTGTTTGCCAACACGCCCGGTCGCCGCGACACGCCGCCGTGTGACAAACACCAACACCAGGGGGAGGGGAGGAAGGGGAAGGATCGATAGAGACGACGTACTTCAAATGGGGCCCGACACGGCTTCTTGGTCACCTTCGACTTGGGTCGGGCCACCTGCGGTCGTGCATATTCACGCTCGTTCAGAGTTTGCAGTGGCGGCTCTTCTGGCGCGCGAAACTGGAAACGAATAAGGGGATAAAACGGACGCACCGGGGTTCTCGCTCGAGACATGGTCAAGCGATGCCGTATTAGAACGCCAAAAAGTATACAAGCCGGAGTCCCCAGAGCCCAGCAGCCAAGCCAAGCCAAGCCAAGCAAGCAGCAGCAGTCCGAGCCAAAGAAACAGAGCCAGAACCAAGCCAAGCGCCATTGGGCAGACAGAAGAACCAGAGTGACTCCAGATGGTCTTCAGCAACGGGAAGACAGCAAGATATTTTAGGAGGGGTTTTGATTTATTTTTGGTTTTTTCTTTGGTTTTTTTGCGCTTTTTTTGTGACGAGAACCGAGACTGAAACGCTAGGAGAGAGACACCGAGCAGCAGAGAAAAGCAGAGACCAGAGACGAAGAAGAGAAAAAAGAGAAAAAAAAAACCCGTCGCTCGGCGCGCAGGTCCCCGCCGCGACTCAGCAACCTGCGCGTCGAGCGACGGCACTGACGCCTGCCCCACGTCGCCGCCGCGACTCGCCGGCGTGAGGCAGACGCCAGCGTTAGAGAAAGGAAAGGACGGAGAACGCAGCTATCATCGCGAGCTTCGGCTTTCAAACTCTTTGGCATGAGATTGTTACGGCTCATAGAAAAAAAATAAGAGATGGGGGGTGGGGTGGCTGACGCGGAGGATGACGGGGTAGCGGGGGTTGCCTAAGAGCGTGCCTTCGCCTTCCGACAGGAGCCTGAGCGTCCATGACGACGGGAGCGATGGCCACGCTCCTTGGGAAAGTAGCGCGCCAGGTCGTCAGAGTCCAGTTTACCGCGCCAGTTGAGTGGGGGGACGTCCAGCATCTCCCCATAGCTCGTTCCAGGGTGGTGGACGTCAGTCCACTGGTCCCACCAGACGGGCGCGTGGATGATGACCTTGGGAAGCCGCACCATCCGCTCAGGCCTGAATCCGGCCCTGGGGACCGACGGCGCTGTGCTGTCCCCGCTCCGGCGGCGCGGTGAGAAGTCCCCGGGGACCACTATGGCGAACGACACGTGGGCAGCCGATCGGGCGTTTGGAACGGGGGTGGGAGGTGGCGATGGACTGGGAATACAGTAAGGATGAACCTTAATGGCGGGAGCAGTGGCCGCCTGCCGCTTGGGATTCGTAAGAATCTTGACGACAGGCGGGGGTGGTAGTTGCTGGCGGGCTAGTGGTATGGGACGCTTGAGAATGGTGACGGGAACAGAGTTCGTCACTAAATCGAACTTTCTGTCAGAACGGTGAGCGATGCGGCTAACGGCTAAGAGACAGACAATCTTTCATAGCGTCCCGCCTAGCCCGCTTGCGACCACGGTAGAGAGTAATGTTCTCAGTGCCAGTAGAAGGGAAGGGAATGCGGAACATTTTCAAGTGGGAGAGATGAGGACAATAGAGAATTCTACCTCTTATATTCTCGCCAACTATACCGAGAGTGGTCTGCCACAAAATGGACTATCAGACCAATCTGTAAGTATGAATGAATTTGTAACTTGGAACACATGCAACGACGTCACTCACATTCGCGAATTGATGTTAATGGCAAAGGTGTGTGCATGTGCAAAGGTCCAGATACGATAGTAGAACAGGCAGCTAAACTGCTGGCCGCTATCATAGCTCCCTTTCCGATGGCCGTGCTAGGACGCGCTCAATTCTGTTTCTAACGTTTCCGTCATCGGAACAAAATCGCGCGGGTTCGATATTGGGTTCGATATCGCATCGCAGGCTTGTGCCACTTATAGTGATCAACGCCTCAAGACGTAAACGACAGTACTAGAAACGAAAATGAGCCATGCGCAAATAACCAAACTACCCAGGTGCAGTACGAGAGGTTTTGAATGATGTAACGGATCGAGTCACACGCCGTAAGGAAACGTATTCCGAGCATACAAGATGGGGGGTTGGGGGTAGCACCGCTGGCCCTTGATACACTGCACAATCTGCGAGGCTGCCGCTTCCCCCTCATAATATGCGCCATGTAAGAACCCTGCGGCCAACCGTTATCAGCACCCCATGACACCGACATTTCCGAGAAGGAAAATAAAGCAATAAAACAATAGCATACCAAAGTATTTCTCACTCGTCCCTTCTCCTGCAAACCAGAGGTTGCCAACAGACGCACGCAAGTTGATGTGGTGCTGTGGGATGAAGCTTGCCGGCCAGGTGCTGTAGCTTCCGCGATACAGCGGGTCGCTGAACCAACGCTGGAAGAAGAAAGCAGTTGGCTTCGGGATGGACACCTTCGGGAACATTGTTTGTAGTACTCCCATCACCTCGGACTGCACCCGCGCGTCGCTCATCGCCTCGATACGTTTCGAAAAGTCGCCCTACGATCCCAATTAGTAGTTTGGCCTGGATTTGTAGGAGCCATCACTACCGTAACAGTAGCAACGAGGACACCTGAACCGGGCATGAAACCGTCGAGATCAAGACTCATCCAGAGGGGATATCGCCCTCGTTCGCTGTCGGCATAGAGAGCGACCTCATGACGCGACATCATCAGCGTGCTTATTTAGATAGGCGTGACACAGACCTCCGTGTCGAACCAGAACTTTTGAGGGAACTGAATAAAAATCTTGGTATACGTGGCCTGCGGTGGCCAAAGTCATTGTCAGTCTCTTTCGACATATGGAGCCCTATTTATTACCATCGTCAGGCTGTGAATTGCTTCGACCTTCCACTCGGGCAAAGGCGGAGAGAACTGAACGTCGTCATTCTGTAACACCCCGACACTGAACGTGCAGATCGCATACTCCGCCGTCAACTTCGTCCCATCCGTGAGTGTGACAGAGACCCCCGAGTCGGAGTACCCAATTGTCGCGACAGTGGCTTGCAGGCGGACCTGTGACTGCTTCAGGATCTCTGCTGCCTCGGCCTGAACGATATACTTGATCCCGCGTTGGTCAATCGAGAGCAAATCTTCGTCTGAGAAGCCTCCCTGATCTACTTCGTACGTGAAGTTGCTATTCTGGAAACAGGGTGACGTGTCAATCGTTTACAACTTATCATCGGATATCACCCAAGACGCACCCAGGCAGAAGCAATGAAAGACGATTGCTCTGGCGTCTGTGCGAATGTATAGTCGAAGGAATAATATTCGGAAGCCATTTCTTGTGACGTTTTGGGCTTCTGGCCGACCAGAGCGTAACCTGCACGCGCCGTCAAGTCCACGAGGTTCTCAAGGAGCCGGGCGCCAGCCACGATCGTGAGTTGAGTATACGCGTCCATCGCGTGATGGACGAGGTCCAAATAATCCACTGCTCCGTTCGCGTCATAAGTTGCTATGTGCTCTCCCGTGAGATATTCCTGCGTGACGGTGCAAGAAAGAAAGAGGGCATCGAGTCGACGCACTTATGCTCGTGTGTAGATGACTTTCGGTGGTTTTGAGGTTGTGTTTGAGTGCCAACTCGTACATCGGGTTCGCGGGACCGTTACCCTCTTGCGTACCATGGATCCAGTTTGCACCGACTTCGACGGTCAGCTGGCGATTGGGTGCGCCGAATATAGCGCTGCGCATGCGTCCGCCAAGTTCATCTCTTGCCTCGACAATAAGGAAATCGGTAATTCCATTTGTGGCCAGCATGCGCGCGGCAGTGATTCCCGCAACACCCCCGCCAAGTATGAGAACCTGTGTATCTGGCGCACTGCGAGAATAGGGTGCCCCGGAGGCGGGAGCACCTGTAGCGTCACGGGCAACTGGGGCCGTAATAGGTCGTGGAAGTGCGAGTACAGAGCTCACGAGTGGGAACAGTACCACGGCATGAAGCGATAAGAAGAACATTGTGTTGTGCGCAGCAAGGAAACCTCAGAAACGAGCAGTTGGTGTGACATCTTATACATGGAGGTGCCCGTTTCTTCTGGATAGTCCGTGACAACCAAGTGTGAACAGAAGCTGTCTGCCCCTGGCAAGTCTTCTCTTGACTCGGGTGCATGGCCTGTGCCAGTGCGAAAACCATAAATCCGACGGGCCTCTCCAAATCTTCACGTCAGTACGCCGGTAAAATTTTATCGTGGCAAGCCAAGACAGGTTGTGATTGCCAAGGCTCGGGACATGTGTGATTTGGAACACGGCGGTGGGTTCTACTCTTGGTTTTTTTTTTTTTTTGGATCCATTTATATCCCGGCTGGTAGGCCGTAGGCCCAGACCGGACGCAGCGTGAACAAGCTACTGAGGGGGGGTCGTAACGCTAAGGTGCTCCCCGGCAGTAATACATTGCAAAATTACCAGGGAAGGTGGGTGGGTAGACCGTATCGGAGCCCGCCGTTGCAGGCGGGGCTATAGCATGAGGCGTTATGTCGCAATTAGTTGACCGTGGCGTCAGACGCCGAGAGTTTCTTTTCCCCTCCTGGGTGAGGCTCCTTCCTTCCTCTTTGGAGCCTCGCGTATTCAAGTTCCCCACTTTTTTTTTTTTTTGATCCATTTTTATTACTGGGATACATGTCCGAGACACAGACCAGTCGTAACTACGAGCATGTTACAGTTATGAAACACGTTTGTCCTATAGAAGGTGGCCCCGAGACGAGAAGCGGAAACGCAGGAAACACGACCGGGCAACTCGGGGTACATAAGCCGAGGCAGGGTTAGGGCGGGTGAGGCACAAAAGTTCGGTTAGATCGGGGACGCGGCGAGGCACGAATAGATAGAGGAAATACAAACCCCTCAAGTTCCCCACTTCTCAGTCGGGTTCGGGTGACATCTCCATCACTGGGCCGGGGTTTCTACTCTTGGTTCTGCTGTACTATTAGGTCACGCACCGCACTGTAAGAGAAAGGGACCCCATTCTGGAGGAATGAATATGGATCAAAAAAAAAAAAAGACGTTGTGGACTGGATGACTCCGCGCTGGCTGTTACCGGCACCGGTCCAGCGGTTACGTGCCGTACAGTAAGGCCCATCAGAACATCCCCTCACCTGGGCAAGGGAGGGCCGGGGCCTCAATACGCTTCTGAACTTCCTTCTTAACGCTTCCCCTGGGCTAGACTCTACAACTTCGTTCTATAGGCCCCGTCAGACTTTGGGTTCCGAGGTTCGCCAAGGCGACCATCGTGGCCGAGGACGAGCCTGAGGGAGACGCAAGGGGAGACGAGACCTTGATCTGGTCCGCCGCCAAACATGCCACCTGAACCTGACTAGGTTAAGGTAAACTGGAGGTTTAGATTCCTCTCGCGTCTTCATATGACTTCGACTAACTTGCCATATGGCTGCCCTTGTGGCTATAGCGGCTAGGCTATACATTAAAGTCACTCAACCCATAGTTTCGTTCCTAATTGTATCTCGTAGTTACGATCGGTCTGTGTCTCCGGCGTGTATCCCAGTAATAAAAATGGATCAAAAAAAAAAACCCCTGGCGAATCCAGTTGACCACCTTGTCAAGAGTAGACAAAACATATTTTGGTCGTACATGTGAGCAGACGGATTACGGATGCATTGGCTTTCACGCGTAGCATTGTTCCAAGGTTGCTCTAAACTCAACTGATTCGAGCCTTGGATTAGTAGCAGAGGTCGATGACGAGATAAGACCTGGAGACGGGGAGGTGTAAGTGTTGAAGAGAACAGAAAGTTAGGCGAGATCGATGACCGGCGGGAATGTAGAGGAGGTATGTAACACGCACTGCTGAAACCAGTAGCCGGGAGCGAAGGCACGAAAACACGGCGCACGAGAGTTACTGTAAGGTGTAGGCGAGAGAGAGAGAAAGGCCATGCCTGCGAATTTGAGAGACATTGGGGGCCATGTGGACAGCGGTATACCACAAACGCGATGGGCCAGGAGAGCATGGCCAAGAGCATGGCACCAAATCTATTGACGTAGTACGGACCATGGGATTACTACCATGTCCGGACACATAGTGCATCAGTAAATACGAAAATTTGTTTTTGGAGGTTTTTTCCCACGGAAAACAGTCAAAACACTGAAACTCAAAAACTTACTGTATCATTGGTTTTTGCAAAACCTTGTCCAGAATTTGGGTGGGAAAAGCCCAAATTCTAAACCCAAAAACCGGGAAAAACCCGGGAAGCTCTAAAACAAATTTGATAACTTACTGATGCTATTGAAGCCAGCTTGCAGCCTCAGCCAGCCGATTATAGAAATATTACAGTATAATAAGCGGAGCCTGAGTCCAGGTGAGGTGTGCCAGTGGTGTGCCCCATGTACCCCGAAAATTATCGTAGCTTCCCGGTCCGGCCGGTCCAGCTTTACCTGTAATCGTCGCCCACATGAGATGAACAAATGCGGGGGGACCTTGAAACCGTAACCACCATGTGGTGAAGGTGTTCCCACGCTCTGCGTGGGCAAGGATGGGATGCAAAAACATAACACTCATAACAACTGCACCCACGGAGAGATACCACCGACCCCCCAAGAAGAGGAAACCTCTTCACCATTATCCAAACGAACAACCGTAATAAACCGAAAACACACAAAACTAACGCGTACACACCACAATACCCCGATACCACACCAAAAAACATACCGACCCAACACCAACCACCCAAACCCACAAAACCACCACGAATGCAACACACGAATATCCCTAACGTAGACCAACATAATATATTATAGCGTACCATAAAACACCCCCCCTGAACCAAAATAATCAGATGTAAAACCAAAAGCACAAACGAACCACGCGTAGTCCCAAAATAAAAATAAAAAATAAAACAAAACAAAATAAAAACGAACAAAACAAGTGAGGAAAGCTAAAAGAAAAATGAGAGAGAAACGAGAGGGCAACAACAAGCAAACGGTCACGAACCCTGAATCCCCCCCCCCGAAGACCCGACCAATTAAAACCAATAAACAACCGAAAATCCCGACAACCTGTCAAAACGGACACAGTCAGAATTCCCAACACCAACTCCCCCCTCCACAGATACTCACAAGCGATCACCCAATGTCGAACACCTCCCTAGATATGCTGGCCTCATACACCACCCCCGTCCAAACCCAACAGCCCCAGACTGAAAGACCAAGCGAAGGCACAGAAATCACCCCAGGACAAAAAAGAAAACGCGCCGATGGCCCCCCCCAAACCCCCAAGGAAAACAGCCCCTCCATCCCCCCGAGGTAAGAGTCTATCCCACCAAAGATCACGGTAACCATAGCCCAACCCAGACAGAGGAATCCCTCCGACAATACCCCCCCCTCCAACGTCCCCCTCCCAGCGTACAACTTCCCCAGGTACAACAGGGAACAATCGGCCCCGCCGCCTCCATCCCCAACAAGCGAAGCCCTCAAAAGGAGGAAACTCCAGAACCAAGCCCAGGCCAACCCAAACGAGCAACAGCCAACGGGAGAACAAGAGATGGCAGTGGACGACGAATCCACACGCCCCACTGAGCAAGCCAACACGCCAACACCAGCAACCGGCAGACGCTGGTACGACGAACCCCAGGACAACCAACAAAGACCGCAACAGCGCAACAGCGGCCCTAGCCCCAACCAGAACGAGGACGAAGCATCAGCAGAGGTAGACGAGCAAGAGAACGCCAAAACTCTTGCCCGCCTACTGGTGACCTCGGAAAGGAATATGGACAAGAACTTCCCCAATACGCACAGCAACCCCCTAGACCGCTACACAGAAAGCCAGATGCCGGAAATACACGAGCGGGACCCGATGACGCTCCTAGCAGACCTAGACAGCGTGCAAATCCAGTCGTGGCTGGACCTCCCCACAGGGAAAGTCCTAGCTCGCCCGTTCGACCAAGATGTCAACTACCAGCCCAACCACATAAACATAGCGAAGACCCTGCTGACAGCAGCCAAAGAGATCACAGGAGCGACGACGGCCGCAGTGGCCCCACCAAACAGAGACAAGTATGCTCCGAGAGGGAGAGGACACCGTCACCCGATAACGTTTCTGATACACGATATCTCCAAGAAGGACGCAGAGTTCCTCCTAGAAAGACAAGTCTGGTCCTCAAAAGAAATCACGTTCCAAGTCGCGCCAGTCAACGTCAAACGCCCAGTCTTCCTCTTCACGCTTACTGAATTCACCACGAACCGCCCGGAGCACATAGCAGCCGACCTCGCAGAAGCATGGGGCGACCCAATCATGCGCACGGTAATCCGTTTCTTAGCCAGCAGAGCACACGGAGCAGAAGAACAACAAAACCGACTCAACCAGATCCACGATTTCCTAAGCTCGGTAACGGTACAACACCTGGACATAAGGAGCGGAGGGGGAAGAGAGGACCCACACTTTAACGTCTACGCGAACGGAGAACTGATAGAGGACGACGAAACATGGCTGGAGCTCAGAGACCACCTCAGAAGCCGCCCCTACAAATCGCCCCTGTACGGCCACGGAAAAGCCAAAAGAGAGGAATTCACCTGTAGTCTCTGCCACGGGCGCGACCACCCCAGAGGCCTATGCAAATTCCCACAAATTCCAGGATGGAACGGAGGAGGCAGAACCCCGAAAAGAAACACGTACGTGAACCCACGCGGGCTGGATCACGCCCAAGCTGGCCATCGCAACAGTTTCCCACAGACCCAAAGGAACTTCTTCCCCCGGAACGCCTGAACAAAACACATACAATACGAACAATCACATAGCCAACATATATATACCCCAATCGCTATAGTGACGTCCCATAGACCACCGCTCCGTTTACTCCCTCCACTCCCCTACCAATTAAAATAAAAAATAAAAAACAAACCTACGGATCCCCCCCCGCCTCGTACCTACCGCTCCTTACACACATTCCCTAATAAAAATCCGACGCTGTAAATACAAATAAAATAAAAGGCACTAGCCTTTTCCAGCAAGCGACACCGCCAAAGACACAAGTGAAGAGCCAGAACCGCCCCTCTCCCACTATCCATCCCGCTCACCACAACATAATAAAACACATGACCATCCCACAAGAACAGGCTTCGGCCAGTAATTCCGAGTACGCCGATAGATACCATATCGGCCCTCGAAGAGAAAACAACTCCCCTATCCGGACACGTCATACCAACGGTCCTGAAAGCGCCAACCAGCGCACACATAACACCAACACAACAAACCCAACAGAGAACACACCAGGAAAGAAAGGCCTGAGAAAGAGATCGAACATCACAATAGGCTCACTGAACCTAAACGGCCTACACACGAGCACAGAAAATCAATTCTCATTCGGAAAGTGGACGGAGATTAACGCAACGATGAAAAACAAGGGCATAGCTATTCTGGCAGTACAAGAGACTCACCTCGACGAACAAAACACTGAAGCAATTCACCGAGCCTTAGGCAAGAGACTGCTAGTCCTCAACTCCCAACCCGACGATAACCCAAGAGTATCAGCCGGGGTAGCCTTTGTAATCAATAAAGACCTAATAGCCACGGACCAGATCCAAATGTACGAACTAATAAAAGGGAGAGCATCAGCAATCAAACTCAAATGGAAGAACGACGAAGAATCGGTACTCATCAACGTCTACGCCCCGAACAGGAGAGGTGACCACCAAACCTTCTGGAACAAACTGGACGAAGAAAGAATCAGCAAACACCTCCGAAAACCTGATTTCGTCCTAGGCGACTTCAACGTAACAGAAGAACCCATAGACAGATCACCACCGAAACACGACAACGCCGGAGCCGTCGAAGCGCTCAGAGAGTTCAGACTGAACTTGGAAGTCCAAGACCAATGGAGACACGCTAATCCTAAAACAAGGGAGTACACATACCGCACTACAAAAAACGACAAACCCATAAAATCCCGGTTAGACAGAATATACGTCGCAAGAAACAAAGTAAAATACACCTTCGACTGGAAAACCGGCCCAAGCTCAATCCCCACCGACCACTGGCTAGTCACAGTCAAATACGCCCCGAAAGGGGCACCACATATCGGAAATGGAAGGTGGACATGCCCGCTCCAACTCCTGAAAGATAAGGAATACATGGAACGAGTCGAAAAAAGAGGAATCGACATACAAAAAGACATAGAACACGTCCACACAAGAACAGCCGAAAGAACAGACTCCTACAATCCGCAAACGATATGGAAAAGGTTCAAGATAGAGATCACTGGATGGGCCGCCTTCGACGGCAAAATAAAACACCACAGATGCAGAACGAGAATAAACCAACTCACTAAGGACCGCAAGAAGACAACGGAAGACCCGGATTTCGAAACAAACGAAGAACTACAGTGGCACGAAGCCATCCTAGCAAACGAAATCGAATACCTGGAAAGTGTCATCAGCCACAACAACAGGGAAAGACTAAAAGCGAAGATCTCCTGGCACGGCGAAAAAATAGGAGGCATATGGTCAAACCTCAGCAAACCCAAGAAACCAAGAGACGCGATCATGCGCCTGAAAATACCCAACGCCTCCCCACACAGATACGAAGTGAGATCGGACAGAATGGCCAATCTAGCAAGATACTACCACGAAACCCTACAAGAAACCGGGGTAGAGGAAGAACAGAGCGACGAAATGGAAGAAAAAATAACAAAGATAATGAGAGAAATACCAGAAACGCAAAAGTTCCCGAACCCAGAAGACTCAGCACTAAACAAAGAAATCAGCGAAAAATACGTCGAAGAGGCCCTAAGACGCGCAAAAAACGGATCGGCCACAGGCCTAGACGGTTGCCCATATGAACTATGGAAAACCCTAAACACCAGGTATAACAAGGCAGTCGAAGAGGACAAACCAGGGTTCGACATAATTAGAACACTCACATACGTATTCCAAGACATCCAAAACCACGGAATTGCGCCGAAAACCCACTTCGCTGACGGCTGGATGTGCCCGCTATACAAGAAAAAGGACCCGACCCACATAGAAAACTACAGACCGATAACGCTGCTCAACACAGACTATAAATTACTCACCAAAACGCTCTCCCTCCAACTTCTAGAGTCAGTGAAACAGATCATACACCGCGACCAAGCAGGCTTCATCCCAGGAAGAACAATCTTCGACCACATACGCCTCACAAGAGTAATGACTAAATTCGCAGAGGTATCAGAAAAGAACGGAGCGATAGTAGCTCTGGACCAAGAAAAAGCGTACGACAAACTTACCCATAAATATCTCTGGAAAACCCTAGAGACTTTCGATATGCCTAAGCTATTCATCCAAACGGTCAGATCTTTATACGCGGACGCGCACACGACCGTCATCATCAACGGAGAACTTAGCTCACCATACCAAGTCAAAAGAGGAGTCAGACAAGGAGACCCCCTGTCATGCTTCCTTTTCGACATCGGAATCGAACCCCTCGCGTGCCTAATACGAAACGCAAACAGCATTAGAGGCTACGACCTCCCTGGCCTAAACGACAAACTGAAAATAAACCTATTCGCAGACGACACAGTACTATACCTCAACGAAAGCGACCGCTACGACGAAACCCAAATCATCCTAGACCAATGGTGCGAAGCCTCAGGCGCAAAATTCAACAAAGAAAAAACAGAGATAATCCCAATAGGAACGCCAACGCACCGAGAGGAAGTACTCCAATCACGAAAACTGAACCCCGAAGACCGACCGATAAGCGGAGACATACACATAGCCAAGGATGGGGAAGCAATACGCTCCCTAGGAGCATGGATAGGCAACAACACGCTAGAAACAAGACCGTGGGAACCCATAATGGACCTAGTACGCGGAGACTTCAAACGATGGGGAAAACTCCACCCGACCCTAGACGGAAAAAGACTAATCGTACAAATAGTAGTGGGAGGACGCACCCAATTCCTAACCAAAGCACAAGGCATGCCAGACTCTATCCGAGTAGCCCTAACAAAGGAAATCAAACACTTCATATGGGATGACAATGAACACATACCCCGCCTCAGCCTAGAACACCTAGAAAACCCGCGAGAACTAGGCGGCATAAAACTCCTAGACCTCAAAGCCAGGAACGAGGCAATCGAACTAGTTTGGCTAAGAGACTACCTAAACCTAACCCCCACGCGGGCGACATGGGCCTTCGTTACGGACGTCCTATTAAACGAGACAACCCCAAAGAACCTAGACGAAAACACGAGAAGCAACGCCTTCCTCCAAAAATGGAACGTACCAACAGCAGGAAAGAGAGCAGAACGACTAGGAGAAGACACCCTACGCATGATCAAAACAGCCAAAAAATATAACGCAAACTTCGCACCGATCAGCCTATCCCGAGATCTTAAAGAACAGCTACCGGCCTGGCAACACCTCGGCATAATCAAAACGATACCACAAAACCAACAGGCAAGATGCCTCGCCAAGAACCACGACTCACGAAGAATCAAAGACATGCTCAAAATAACAGACAGACTGAAAGGAACTTACGAGAGAGGCGTGCACTACCCGGTCTTCTCCTGCCACTGCGAAGACTGCACAACAGACCGAAGAAATGGCTGCGAAAACCCCCAGCGATGCGCGATAGAGACAAAAAAGAGACTGGACAAAATCACACCCAAACTGAACCCAACAACCCACCCCAACCGAGACAACCTGACCAAGACAAGAAGACGTATGAGGAGGACACAACAAACACAAGAAGACGAAAATGATGACGAACAAGGAATAACGTTCAACCCGTCCGTAACGGAAAAATCAAGCCTAGCAAATTGTTTTAGGATATTCGTAGACCCGAACAAAATATCAAACGTACCGGCCATAAGACAACCCCCGCCTAGAGGCATAACCATCCCCAACGAAAGCATCACAGTCTACACGGACGGCTCCTGCCTAAACAACGGTAAAATGAACGCGAGATGTGGGAGCGGAATATGGGTCGAAGACGGAAGCGAACTCAATAGGGCACTAAGAGTGCCAGGCCAATCCCAGTCAAACCAAGTAGGAGAGCTAGCCGCAGTAACAGCGGCCCTCGAAAAAATACCGAACTATACCCCCCTCACGATAGTAACGGACTCGCAATATGTCATAACCGGCCTAACCAAACACCTAAAGAAATGGGAAGACCAAGGATGGATCGGCATTAAAAATAAAGAATGGTTCAAACGAGCAGCGTACCTCTTAAGAAGACGAACAGCCCCAACCAAGTTCAAATGGGTCAAAGGACACAGCGGAAACCTAGGTAACGAAAAAAGTGACCAACTAGCTAAACAAGGAGCCAACAAAGAAGAAATAGACAACATACCGACAGACATCCCCGAGCACTTCGACCTCCAAGGAGCAAAACTATCCACAATAACACAAGCGATCGCCTACAAAGGCATCAGAGAAAAAGCTCGCACCAAAGAACGCAGAACAACAAATACAAACCTAGAAAAAGTCAAACAAGACCTGAACGAACAAACAGGTACGCTGGAGACAGACGAGACGATCTGGAACCTGATAAGAAGAAAACCCATACGCCCGCTAATCCAACAATTCCTTTACAAGTCCCTCCACAGCACACACAAAATCGGAAGATACTGGCTGAACATCCCAGAATACGAAGACAGATGCTTCTGCCAAACATGCGGAGAAGCCGAATCAATGGACCATATCTTAACCGCCTGCGAGAACCAAACGAGAACCACGATATGGAAACACGCAAAAGATCTCTGGCCACACGGCACGGATACATGGCCGGAGGTATCCCTGGGAACGATCGTAGGATGTAACTCCCTAAGCATAGAAACACTCCAAAAAGTGAAAACCGGAAACGGCAGACCGCGGGAGATCAAAAGATACGACCCAGGAGCAACACGACTGCTCAAAATAATCATCTCCGAATCAGCGTACCTGATTTGGACCCTGAGATGCAACAGAGCGATCCGTGGCAAGACATACACGGAAAGAGAAATCGAGCGGACATGGCTCAGGGCAATCAACAGGAGACTCTCCGAAGACAAAACAACAGCGACCAAACTGCTGAAGAAACCCTATTACATAAACATCGTTAAAGACACATGGAACCGAGCTCTAAATAAGAGGCACCGCGACCTCCCAGAAGACTGGATCAATCGAAACGTGGTTTTTTAGTGGGTAGTAGGTTCTAACAGGCAAACCTGAAGCACTTGAGCCCCACACTACCCATTTTGGGTGTGCGTTAATGCATTTTTCCCGTTTTCGAGCCTCCGAGGTTCGCATCAGCGCGTTAGGTAGAATTGTTAGGTAACCTAGTTACTATCCTTCGCTACCTAATATATCGCTATTCCAAAAAAAAAAAAAAAAAAAAAAAAAGAGATGAACAAATGCACCGTCATAAACAAAACAAAACCAAAACACGGAACAAGCAAGGTTACAGTCGACGAAGTCGACACCTAGTTACAAGCTTTACTTGTGATACTGTACGCACGCCATGTTGGACAGAAAATTCTACTCCGAAATCGACCAGTCTGAAGTTCCTCCCTGGCGCGTACTTTCGCAACAGTAGCGGCTCCACTATAGTACACTGGCGGTACAGTAGTATCAAATTCCGAATTTAACCACTGTGCACTGCCGCCTCTTCTCCACCGTGGGAACCTCTCTATCACCCGTACTACTAGTACTTGCCATAATTGGTCCAACAACTTCAGCGTTCGGTTTTTGATTGATCGGATTTGATCCTTAAGCAAAATGGGAGGCTGCACGCTCGTGACTTACTAACAACTGCCAGTGAGTAGTACCATCGTGTTACTGCTGTAGGCAATGCAACTCTTGAAGCAGCTGACGTGCTAATGCACCCGACAAACCTAATAGGCTGACCAACCACATATAATTACCATTTTCATCTGGCTGGGCCAGCTTAGCTCCTAGGCTGTACTGTATCTCCCTTCGTGCGCCGAGCGACCACTCCAGCCGAGACTCAGCGAGCCAGCTCAACCAGATGAAAACGGAAATTCCGAGCGGCTGAGCCGGCTCGGCTTCCTGGGTACTGTTCTTCCAGGTTCAGCGTATGAGGACGCTCTTGGCCCTACCTAGAGCGAAGAGGCGAAATCGATATTTTTGCCAAACAGGCCTTGTCACTGAGTGCTGGAAATCAGGATGGGCCTCTCATTTCTTTCGAACTATCACCCCCGCCCCGCACTGGGAGTTATCCATTACGGTGAGTTTTAGCACTAGTACACTGTTATGGTCTTCCAACTCCGCAGGCTGTGATGGTACTGCTAGCTCAAGGCTCCATGGCTATGCGCAGTCCCACCACCAAGATATCGTGAAGATGGACTCGGGTGCTGTGCCGCGCCCGCCAGGTGCATGACATATCACCATATAACGTGCCAGTGGATTCGCTGGCATTGAGTCCCAACTACGACATCAGCTATTCCTTTCCTTTTGTCCGACCCCATAAATCCTCCCCATGGATCCTCCGTACCGACTGCGACCCATTACAGTGGCATCACTCCTCTCGACAGGTTCATCTCAGTCATACTACACTGCGAATACGTCTCCGTTGTCGTCTTTAACAACGAACTCAGCCTCTACCTTGTCCTCAGTAACGTCGTTTCCCTATTCTGTCACCTCGATCCGTTCGCAAAAGAGTCGCAAGAATGTCTTGTACCCACGCCGTGTGCGCCCGCTGCCAGTCGCGGTGCCGTTGGGACACTCTGCCAGTGTTTCACCTGACGTGCGTTTTCTGTCTAATTTATTTTTGTTATTCTTGTTGAATAGAGCTCCTACTCTCCACACAGGCCCTAATCTGGCAGGTCCGGTTCCTTTGTACGACCTTGTTGCCGTACGCAGAGACCCGTCTGGTGCCTGCGGGAAAAGTGCTCCTCCAGTCATTGGGGCTCCATGGAGATTTTTCGCAACGTGTGCCTATTCGGACTGACGAAGAAACCCGCTGCTGTTTCGAATTATTTATCGCCTTGACCCATGAAGTTCTCCTCAAGGATGCCGTTAGTGCTGGGGAACTGGAAGGTCCCTGCAAACTCCTGCATACGTAAGCATCAACTCGTAGTGTACTGGATAGTTACTGACGATCGTAATACCAATTGAATAGGACTTTTAAAGATATCTCATTCAAGTTGGGGGCCTTCTCAGTCCCGAAGTTAAATGAAGCGGGTTTAAAAGCATCCTCCACTGAAGCCCTGGAACTTGAACGGTTTTCCAGTGTGCTCCGTGCTCTTTCTTCTGTAATGGGTGCTTTCGAGGTATCTAATAACCTGCTCGTGCTTGGTGGGAAACTTACTATGCATGTGATAAAGGAAGCACTCAGGCTGGATTCGATCAAATCCGCCACTGCCAAGGACGGAGCTCTTCGGGACCATCATCGCATGGCCCTACTGGAGTTATCGGTTTCCACAGGCCTAACAATGGAACAATACCGCAAGAAGCTGGATCAGAACCTCGCACAAACACAGACACGGTTAAACAGCTTCTTAGGGCAAACTGACGGACTGCTCCCCCGTACAACAAGCACGGTACATCCACACCAGGGAGAGATATCTACGATAGAAGAGGGTGAAGAAGCCGAGGGTGAAGAAAGCTCCGCGAACAGCCACGCCCAGAGTCATAGCACGCCGAGTCATAGTACCCAGGGTCACAGCGATAGCGGGAGGCGTGCTAATAGCTTGCGTCGCAGAATTTTGCGTCGTCTTTTGCCGTCTTCCATGGGTAAAAAGGGGGAGTGAAGTCCTTCGGGCCCTTTATGGCCCACGTTTCATGAGTGGATAATAAAAATGTACCTTATTCGAAGTACAGGAATGAGGCGAACAAGGATAGCCCCAAGGCTTTGCGGGCCTTACCAGTGCGTGAATGGAATGGAATCAGGGCTCGCTGTGTACTACATGTACAAGTAGCTACATATGTCTTCGTACACCGAACCTAATATCAGTATAAGGCACCTGACCGAGAACAGATGACGTCACAGACGTTCGCAGTGCACTCATCATTGCCGCCATGTTCTCCGCATTTAAAAATTCAATTGTAAGTCCCGTCTGTGTCCGAAAATTCAATGGACTTACCTGAGTTACATTGCGTAGCCTCAGTTATCCATATTGCGAGTAGTTCAAGTTGTCTCTCTGCACGACACATCTTTTAACATCACCCTGTAGTCATAACTCCTCGTCTGCCCCTTCTACCAAAGCGCTCGCCATCCTAAGAGCTGCTGCATCTTCACCTTATCCGTCAGGTGTTTCGTCTGCCTCTCCACTCAAGTTCAATTTAGAAGTCATCGAAAACACTCCTCCCACTGCGGACCAGATCCGTACGATCCTAGACTACCTCCCGCCCCTTCGCGACGCCGATGATCCACATCATGTTTCTGCCCTCATATCATCCCATCCTTCCGCCCCTTCCTTGCCGGATAGGCCACATTCCCCGGAAGGCTTGGTACGTCTCGCCGAGAAGAGTCCTCTAGCAGTAAAATGGCCGATCATTGTCGACTGGACGAATGGTCGCGCTTCTGCTGGAGATTCCGAAGGTGTAAAGGACATTTTAGAGTATCTGAGGAAGAAAAGGGACGGCGAAATCAAGGAAGAAGAGGATTTTAAACCAAAGGGCTGGTTTTCATGATCCTCTTACCAATGGCGAATGGCCCGGGCTCGGCTTCTAGCACTCGTCTGTTCAGCATTCTGGCACATTTATCTGAAATTTTGGACGTGGGTTCCTACAGAGCAGCTATAAAACTCGTGTCAATGCTAAGGGATGCTCTCAATTCCGGTCCGGTGCGGAAACGACGGTGTTTGCTATTAATCTGGTACGACTTCTTAGCCCCGTGTCAACTCCTCAGTCCCGTATGCACGGATCGTTTTCGGGGTCTCGCTGACAACAAAACTACAGTAGTATGGCTGATTTCGGATAGCGGGGACGGTCTTTGGCGCCCAAAGCCAGAAAATGCGCTGTCTGACATTATAATGCGCGGACGACTTTTGTCACCTGAAAAATGCAACCAAATATGTGGTATTTCTCTTTTGGTTTGAATTCCTTCAGTTTCGTTCCCTGCCAGCCGCATTGCGCCACTCGCATCTCTACTCTCTACCTTTCTTTTGAATACAGACTAGCTTCTCTATCCTTCAAGATGATTACTTCGGACAGTGTTCAGCAACAGGTCGCTGCGGTTCTCTCTCTCAACGGCACTCCTGCTCGGGTGGTGGAGGCGCGAGCTCCGCCGCCGGTGGGGCGAGGGAAACATTCCTCCTACCCGCGCTGCTTCAAGTTATCAGAATCTACCATATATCTATCCCCGCATCCCGAGACCAGCAATCAGGCAGGGAAACACCCCCAGGGCGGCCCTTGATTCTCAATTTCAAGTCAACTGCCAGCCATGTACAGAAGCCGCTGTCCCTCGTTTCTGTAAGCCTCCCTTTTCGGACTTCCAGTCCCTGAATTGACAATATATCAGAACGAAAATCGGGAACGAGGCATCGTAGTATCCCCCACACGGTGCGATCCAGTGCCCGAGGACGGAAAGTAGGTCCTCTGACCTCCTCACTGTTCAGCAATTCCCTCATACCAGCCGATCTGAAGACAGTTGGATACGAGGTCGTCGTCTAGTTATGAGCAGTTCAAGTCTGATGGGAGTGACCTCACGAAGCAGGAAAGTCCGTGTATGCGTAGTCGCCGACGATCCCCACCCACGGATAGCGAAGACGAGGATCCCTTCCACTTCGACAACATACTCTCCTCGCCTCCCTCCAAGAGAGATGACAGTCTCGGAAGAACCCTCTCGTCGTCGCTTTTTCGCCGCGCGTCCATCGTGCCTGTCGACCCTTCCGCGGCGCCAGCACCGCATCGGTTCAGTCTTCTGCGCGAGCACGCGTCGGATGGAACGATCTTCGTCCAAGAAATTTGCGATGCGGAAGGACGACGCTGGAGTTTGCGCGTTCCCGCGAGCGGACTTCCAAACGACATGGTCAGCATGCTTGAGGAGCTTGAAAACCTCGCTCTCGAACTGGGCCAGACGCTCCCGAGAATAGTGGTGACGTGTTCGGCAGAGTCTCTGTCGTCGAAGAGGGCCGCTCCCGCTCCCGGGTCGGCGGAGCTGTTGCATCCCCCTCCTACCTCCCTGGCCAAGGAGAAGTGTCGCCTCGTTGAACCCGAACCCGTGCCGGTCTGCGAAGAAGAGCCAGCGAGATTCCCCACTACGTCCACTCCGGTGGTGGTCTCCAGCCCTTCCGAACAAAGCCTAACGTGCATATACCTCCCCGAGGTAAGTGCGCGCCCCGCATCTCCGTCCCCGCTTCGCTCATCTCGCTCGCCAAGTTGGCGCCCGAGTTCTTGTCTGGCAGCTCCACTTCTCCCATTTTGCAGCCCGCAGACGGCTTCCACAGCAAACCGCCCCCGCCCGCCACCACGAATGCTCACAGCTCACGACAGCGCGCCTTCTTCTCCGCGCTCAGAGACAGGGAGCCCGCACGGTCCACGCGCAGCGGCATTGCCCGGCGTATCGCAGCAGCAGCAGCAACAACCCGCCAGCCGGCCGAGGCTAAAGACGCGCCCTCCGCCCCGCCCGCGGCGCCGAGATCCCGCGTCCCGATGAAGTCAGCATTGCCAGTTCTGAAGGCCAGGTCGACCGCAGCGCCTGCGATGGGCGCGCGGACGACGCCGCCCTCCTCCGAGTCTAGGTCGCAAGACACAAAGGTGGCCCCGCCGCTTCCCGGGTACGGAGGGCTAGCGCCTGCCTCTGCTACTGTTGCCGATGCACAGCAGCAGGTAAATAGAGATAGGGGCCGCCGCGATGTCGACGAACGGCGCACGATGCCAGTTCCCGCCATCTCGACGCCTGCTGTACCAGCGCCTTCATCTGCGCGCAAACTGAAGCATTTCTTCCGTCGCCCGCCGACGCGTTCGGCGTCGGATCCCCCTGCGTACGCAGCCGTGCGGCGGGTAGCGGAAGAGGGTGCGGGAGTGGGAACGAAGCGCCGTGCGAGCGAGGTCGTCCAGGCGGCACCGCGAGAGGTGGTAGAGCGCAGCAGGATGCCCCGCTTGCCGTCGGCGCGCGATCTGATACGGAAGCTGACTTGACGGGCCCGAGTACATTTGTTCCCATACTATGTGGTTTAGAGACCTTGAACAAGACCCATGTTGGTTGTCAAGTGGGTGCTTTGTTTGAGAATCATACAGTATCAAACGAAAAAAAGTCAACTAGCCCACCGCGAGGGTCGAACTCGCAGCCTTAAGATCTCACGGGAATGCCACTGCCGTAAAAGTCTTACGCTCTATCCGATTGAGCTAGGCGGGCATACTGAGCTTGCAATTAAACTGTAATTGAACTACAGCATCAATTGATGAATTATAATTAGCAGCAAGAGTGGAGGGTATGACCTGGAGTATGATACTGGCGACACATCTTACGATACATAGAGGGACACTACAACGGACTAGGTTCACGTATGCACAATCCCCTCCTTTTTTATTTTACCCAGATCTTGTCGTGTCTGAGTCAGACGAACGTCCTCATCAAATGCCAACTCGGGCATACACAGCTGGGCAAGGCCCAAGTCATGTAGTCTCGTCATCTTGAGCAGCATCGCCAAGCCGACACTTGCCACGCTTCTCTCTGCCCCAACCTCTTCCTTCACAGGGCGTGCGGGTCCAGCGCGGACAAGCAACTCCCATGTCGCGTCGTCGAGGTCCTCGGCCATGCGACCCAACGTCACGGCGATAGCTGGTACACCGGATGCAGCGAGAAAGAAACATACAGGGGAGCAAAGTCCGCTGATGATCTGCTCTGAGAGGAGGAGGGCGGGGACGTCAGGCGGTGCATCGGCCAGCGAGTAGGGGCGGAGACAGGCGGGGCAGACGCGCCCAAAACGTCTGCTCTTGTTGTACCACAGGCACTAATGTACATGCGGAGCGGGAACGGTTGTCAGCTTATTCGTGGGGGGCGTGGGAAAGAGGCGTACGAGGGCAGTCTCCTCGGGAAGCACGGTGCAGAGCATCTGAAAGATCTCGTGCTGGGCGAACTCTGCACAGAGTGGATCGGCGGTCCAGGCTGGCTGCGCGAACCACGAGTCGAGAAAGGCGCGCATGTCTCGCACACGAGGGCCGTCGCCGTGGTTGACGATGATAGGGTTGGAGAGGAGGATGAACGTCGGGTCGTCCGGGGGTCCGTAAGGCGTGTCATGAATAGAGGGACTGGCGTCCTCAAGACCAGAAAGTTTTACATGGGGGTCTGGGCACAGAGTTTCAGCTTCATCAGCTTCCTGTGCAGCAATCGTAGGTGACAGTAACGTTACAAGGGTTGAGGAGGAGAGATCCGGGGACGCCTTCTGTGCTGCTATCGACAAGTGAGCCCTGAAATGGTGCTTCTTCTGCTGAGCACGTTTTTTCTTCTTTGCGTTCTGTGGACCAGGCATGGCAGACAAGAACGGGCTTGAGAACGGGAACTGGTTGACGCGACGCGACTTGTCACGTATGTCACATCTCGTGATGCGTGACAGCGCGTTAATGTCAATTACATAAAAGGACAAAGATACCTTATAAGGAAAAAGAGTGATTATGACTCGGAGTGGTTGATGCCATCGCATATCGTGAAGAGCGACCGATCTGTATCTGCAACTCACATCGTCTAGCACAATACACGCTCTTTGGCGCTGCGTTTTGCGCTCTCAGAGTCGCTGTAAAATAGTTGTACAATCAGCATCTTTCTCTTCTTCTGCATATATGTCAAACATCATCGAACTTGCCCAGGTGCGTCTCCCCATATATTCTGGTAGCTTGGTCGCTGACGACCAAGTCACTTGACAGACTGGGAAACGGGACTACCTGAAGTCCCTGGAAAAGAAATATCAGGACGAGTGGGAACAGGCACACATATTCGAAACCGATGCGCCAACACAAGAGGAAACCGCAGGCCTCAGCCCCACACAAATCCACGAAAAGTTCCCCAAATGGTTCGGTAACTTCCCCTACCCTTATATGAACGGGTCTTTGCACCTGGGCCATGCGTTCACAATCTCAAAAATCGAGTTTGCGGCGGGGTACCATCGTTTGTTGGGCAAGCGCGTCCTCTTCCCCCATGGGTTCCATGTAACCGGAATGCCCATAAAGGTGTGTCACCGTCTACTTCCATCTTGGATCTTTCCTGAGCGCGCGATTAGGCATCCGCAGACAAAATCATTCGGGAGATGGAAATGTTTGGCCAGGATTTCGAAAATTTTGAGACACCGGAGGAACGCGATGAAGAGCCGACAGCCGAGTCGAGTAATCCCTCCGCCCCCCGCGCTGACAAAGGGAAGAAAGGAAAGCTGGCTGCCAAGTCAACGGGCTTCACATATCAGTTCCAAATCATGGAGTCTATCGGTGTACCACGCTCCGAGATCAAAAGGTTTGCGGACCCATACTACTGGCTGACCTACTTCCCCCCAATCGCGATCGTGAGCTTTATTCTTCTTTGTCCTACTTCCCACAAACCATTTGCGTACTCAGGCAGACCACCACGCCTTGGGGACGCGCATAGACTGGCGTCGTTCTTTCATGACGACACCAGCAAACCCTTATTACGACACATTTGTGCGCTGGCAGATGAACAAGCTCCACGCGTTAGGCAAGATCAAATTCGGCGAACGCTACACCATCTACAGCCCTAAAGACGGCCAGCCCTGTATGGACCACGATCGGGCCGATGGAGAGGGTATCGGCCCACAAGAATATACGGGGGTCAAAATGCAAGTCATCGAGTGGAGTCCTGCGGCACAGAAAGCCTTGGAGGGCAAGCTTGGCGGCAGAAAGGTACACTTGGTCGCCGCGACGCTGCGTCCAGAGACAATGTTCGTGGGTTTCTGTCTGGTCGAAGTGAATGATCCACCTGATATGCCAGTTCAGGTACGGCCAAACCAACTGCTTTGTGGGCACTGCCATCAAGTACGGCGTGTTCGCTGCGAACGACGGCGAGGCATACGTATGCACCCAGCGTGCAGCGCGCAACATGACATTCCAGGGCATATTTGACGTGCGTGGGCAGGTGAAGCAATTGGCTGAATTGGATGGAACTGCGATAGTTGGCACGAAAATCCAAGCACCGTTTTCGGTGTACCCTGAGGTGTACGTTCTGCCTATGGACAACGTCCTTCCCACTAAGGTAGAATTTCCGACCCTCCTGGTGGCGTTCAATTCTGAGCTCACGATATCACCAGGGCACTGGTGTCGTCACCTCTGTCCCGTCTGACTCGCCCGATGATTACGCCACCCTTATGGACCTGCGCAAGAAGGCCGAGTACTACAAGATTGACCCTGCCTGGGCTGCTTTCGACCCCGTCCCGGTTCTTTCGACTCCTGCATATGGCGAAATGTCTGCACCCGCTTTAGTCAAACAACTGAAGATCGTCTCACAGAAGGACGTCAAGCAGTTGGCAGACGCCAAGGAACTCGCGTACAAGGAGGGCTTCTATAACGGCACGATGCTGATCGGTGAGTTCAAGGGTGAGCCGGTGCAAGAAGCCAAGAACAAAGTACGCGCCAACATGATCGCAAATGGAGTGGCGTTCGCGTATGCGGAGCCCGAGGGCTTGGTGATCTCGAGAAGTGCGGACGAGTGTGTAGTCGCGCTGATGGACCAGTGGTATCTGGACTACGGCGAGACGAAATGGAGGGCAGAGGCAGAGCGGTGCGTCCCCTTGTTATCCCCAAGATCTCTTCGAGCTCATTGCTGGCCTTATGAAGCCTGTTGGCCCGGATGAACACATACTTCCAGGAGACGCGGAATGGTTTCGAGGGCACCTTGGCTTGGCTAAATCAGTGGGCGTGCGCCCGAACATATGGGTTGGGCTCAGTGCTGCCGTGGGACCCGCAGTTCTTGGTCGAGTCTCTAAGCGACTCAACTATTTATATGTCCTATTACACGGTCGCACACTTGCTGCATGGTGCGTATGTATCCGTGCCATATTCTCTTGGCTGACAGCACCGTAGGGTCTATCGATGGCAAGGTCCGCGGCAAGTTGGACATTACGCCAGAACAAATGACGGACGAGATCTGGGAGTATATTTTCGTTAATGGTCCATGGCCCGCCAACGCTTCTTTACCCAAGGAGAAGGCCGACGCGCTGAAACACGAATTCGACTACTTCTATCCATTCGACGTGCGCTCGTCTGGCAAAGATTTGATCAACAACCATCTGTCTTTCGCTATTTACAATCACGCTGCGATCTTCCCCGAAAGCAAGTGGCCGTTGAGCATGCGCGCGAATGGTCACTTGCTGTTGAATGGACAGAAGATGTCCAAGAGCAAGGGAAACTCGCTGACGCTCCGAGACAGCGTAGAGAAGTTTGGCGCAGACGCGACGCGCTTAGCGTTGGCAGACGCAGGCGACGGCATTGAGGACGCCAACTTTGAGGAGAAGAACGCGAACGCGAACATCCTGCGCTTACACACTCTATTGACATGGTGTGAGGTAGGTCCTCAGATCGTATTGACATTCGCAATGCAGTCTCACGATTACTTGCAGGAAATGACCAAAGATGCAACGGGCCTGCGCACGGGACCTAAAGACTCGTACCATGACAAAGTCTTCGAGGAGGAAATCAACAACTTGATCAACATCACCAAAGAGCACTACGAATTGTATGCCCCTCTTGCTTTCTTTGAACATACTGTTTGATCTCACACGGCTTGCTTAGGACATTCTACAAGGACGCCATGAAATACGGCTTCTACGAGCTGCAGTCGGTCCGCGACTGGTATCGCGAAGTGACCGCGGACATCGGCATGCACGCGGACCTAGTCAGATACTGGATCAACATCGCAGCGGTGCTCGCCTCGCCCATCGCGCCGCACTTCGCCGAGCACATCTGGCGCGGGATCCTGCAGCACCCGACGTCGATCCAGCACGCGCGCTGGCCGACGCCAGCGCGGGCAGTGGACGCGCCGACGATCGACGCGGGCGCGTACATGCGCACGCTGGTCAAGGCGGTGCGCGACGCGGAACTGACGCTGCTGAAGAAGCTCGGCAAGGCCAACAAGAGCGGGGGGCCGCCGCCGTTCGACCCGAAGAAACCCCGCGCGCTGCGCGTGTACGTCGCGACGCGCTTCCCTGAGTGGCAGGACGCGTGTGTGCAGGCCGTGCAGGCGGCCTGGGATCCCGCAGCTGCGCGGGTCGACGACGCACGGGTGCGCGCGGTGCTGATCGAGCGCGGGCTGATCAAGGATAAGCGCGCGATGCCGTTCGTGCAGCTGTTCAAGGTGCGGGCGATGACGCTCCTTGCTGTCCTTCCTTGACTTTTCTGATTTTGGTTGTAGAAACGCATCGCGGAATTTGGGGCCGAGACGGCGTTCAAGCGGACTTTACCGTTCGTGGAGACGGACGTGCTGCGGGAGGTGTTACCCTATCTGAAGCGTACGTTGACCCTCGTCGATGTAGAGGTCTTGTCCGTCGAGGAGGCGCTGGCGCACGTAGAGGCGGGCGCGACGGGATACAGTCGCATGATAATCGAGAGCTCGGAACCGGGCAGCCCAGCGTTTGAATTTAGGAACGTTTTGGAGTAATCTAACTACTATTACCCCCTTGTCTACTCCTTCCTTCCATTGTGCGGGAAGTGATATACTGTGGCTACAGCATGAAGTACTAGGAGGAACAATAGAGAGGAAGTGATGCGCTACAACGCAGACCCCGAACCAGACGCAGCTTGGGTAGAAATGAGAGGGAGAAATTGGGACGATGAATACTCTAACGATGAGCATGTGCTCCACAAGCTTGGGTTCGCCCTTGTAGAACTTGGGCTCAAGGCAAAGAACGGGAGTACGATCATAATGATACCAACGGACGTACCAAGAATGACAGGCCGACCAGGAAAGGACTCGAACCAGAAGTAAATAAGGGTTTACAGTAAATGAGGTCAATGTGGACGTTCAACTAAAGTTGACCAGGGCCAGGATCACTGGCCCCAAGACTGGCCCCTGCAGATTACGGACTAGGGCGTCTCGCGATAACATACCCCGGCCGTTGTTCATATATACGTTCATATCTGGGCCTCTGCACGTGGACACACCTTTGTACAAGCCTTTGCACATCTAAGAGATCTGAGCAGATCATGACTTTCCCAAAAGCAGCAGATACAGTAGGTTCTGTGGTACGAGATCATGAATAATACTGGAGATCTACACAGATTTACGACTCATTATAAAGAAAGGATTTCGAAAGTCCGTGATTACCCCAGGTGCAGCAGCGGGCATTATGCTGTAGTGATTGACACCATCACGAGACGCTTCGAAGGATGTAACGGATCACAAGTTGTAAGGAAAAGTGTTCCGAGCATACATGATGGGGGGTAGGGGATTGCATTGCTGGCCCTTAATACACCGCACAACCTGTGAGGCTGCCGCCTCGCCCTCAAAATATGCACCATGCAAGTACCCTATTGTCAACCATCATCGCGTCATCAGCACCACATGTCACCGGCATTTTCGAAAAAAAAAAAAAAAAAAAAAAAACCCCCATACCGAAGTACTTCTCGCTTGTTGCTTCTCCTGCAAACCAGAGATTTCCAAGAGGGGCACCCAAGTTCATGAGATGCTGCGGGACGAAGGAAGGCGCCCAGGTGCTGTAGCTCCCACGATAGAGCGGGTCGCTGAACCAGCGCGGAAACAGGAAAGCCGTAGGCTCCGGGACGGTCACCTTTGGGAACATCGCCCGTAGTACTTGCATCACCTCAGATTGCACCTGCGCATCGGTCATCGCCTCGATACGTTTCGAAAAATCGCCCTGCGATCCCAGTCAGCAGGGTTACCTGTATTTGTGGAAGCCACTGCTACCGTGACAGTGGCAAAGATGACACCAGAACCCGGCAAGAAACCGTCGATGTCAAGGCTTTGCCAAATGGGATATCGACCTCGTTCACTGTCGGCGTAGACGGCGAACTTACAATGCGACTTCAGCGTGCTTTATTTAGATAGGCATGACACTGACCTCCGTGTCGAACCAGAACTTTTGAGGGAACTGAAGGAATATCTTAGTGTACGGTGCCTGTGGATAGCCATAAGTCATCCTTTGTCTCTTTTCGACAATAAAGCCCTATTTATTACCATTATCATGCTGTGGATTGCCTCGACCTTCCACTCTGGCAAGGGTGGAGAGAACTGAACATCGTCATTCTGTAACACCCCGAGACTGAACGTGCAGATCGCATACTCCGCCGTCAACTTCGTCCCATCCGTGAGTGTGACCGAGACCCCCGAGTCGGAATACCCTATGGTCGCGACAGTGGTTTTGAGGCGGACCTGTGACGGCTTCAGGAACTCTGCTGCCTCCGCTTGAATGAGATATTTGAACCCGCGTTCATCAATCGAAAGCAAGTCTTCCTCCGAAAATCCGCCCTGATCTACGTTATATGTGAAGTTAGATCCCTGACAACAAGGCGACTTATCAATCACCCGCGGCTCATCACTGGATAGTACGCGAGACGTACCCAAGCTGAAGCAAGGAAAGACGACTGTTCCGGACTCTGTCCGTCTGTAAAGTCGAAGACGAAGTACTCGGAAGCAATTTCGTATAGGGTTTTTGGCTTCTGGCCAATCAGAGCATAACCTGCGCGGGCCGTCAAGTCCACGAGGTTCTCAGGGAGCCGTGCGCCGGCCGCGACCGTGAATTGAGTATACGCGTCCATCGCTTTATGGACAAGATCCAAGTAATCCACTGCTCCTTTCGCGTCATAAGTTTCTGCGCGCTCTCCCGTCAGATATTCCTGCGAGAAACGAAGAGGACGTCAAGTCGACGCACTTATGCTCGCATGCCCATCACTTTCGACGGTTTTGAGGGTGTGTTTAAGCGCCAACTCGTAGATCGGGTTTGCAGGATGGTCCTCCTCCTGAGTACCGTGGATCCAGTTTGCGCCGAGTTCGACGGTCAGCTGACGATTGGGCGCGCCGAATGTAGCGCTGCGCATGCGTCCGCCAAGTTCATCTCGTGCCTCGACGAGGAGGAAATCGATTCCCTCTGCGGCTAGCGCCCGCGCAGCGATGATGCCCGTAACACCCCCGCCAAGTATAAGTACCTGTGTGTTCGGCGCCTTCCGGACCAACGGTGCCCCAGAGCCAGCGGCAGGAACGGGCCGTGGAAGCGCGAATACAGGGCTTATGAGTGGGCACAGTGCCAAGACCTGGAGCGATAACCTGAAGAACATTTTGTCGCTTCATGCACAGTAAGGTAACACACTACCGGAACCAGCGCGATGCCTCAGGAAGGAATATGGAAGAGTTACATCCATGGACCTCTTATATGTAGGAATTCTGCTTCTTCTAGATAGTGAGTCGTGAGTCACATCAGTAAATACGAAAATTTGTTTTTGGAGGTTTTTTCCACGAAAAACCGCAAAAAACCAACTAAAACCGAGGAAAACAGTCAAAACACTGAAACTCAAAAACTTATCATAGAATTTGGGTGGGAAAAGCACAAATTCTAAACCCAAAAACCGGGAAAAACCCGGGAAGCTCTAAAACAAATTTGACAACTTACTGATGCTAGTTTATGACAAGCGAGTGCCAGTGCTTGTGCCAGTGTGTGTGAGGACTGTATCCTCACATCAGTGTGGTGTCAGTAAAAAGCCATCGTGGAAAGACAACCACTGCGTCAAGACTCGGGGCCGACTTAATTTGGATACGCGATGGTGAATTTGGTGGTTGAGTCCAAGGTTTGGTCCCAAATCCAGTGGATGGGTCACGGTTAAAGTGTTGAGGGCCACTCGGTTATGGTCAACCCATTAACAGAGAAAGAGATCCCATCCTGGGGACTACTATAGTGATGTCAGTAAAATGACAACCCGTTCAAGATCCCGTTCCCCCTGCCGTTCCCTTTGCAGCAAATCACTGGGCCCATTTAAACCTTGTTTACTGTAAACTCGCTTTCGAGGATTGGCTGGGGCTGAATATCTTGAATGTCGGTCTAGGCCACCCGCTCTGAAATTATCTTTGCTCTGAACCTCGAAATATCCGAGGCCTATCACCTCGGATTTTGCTGTAGACTCGTAGCCAGCCATGTAACTGAGAGTGGGGGGTGCAGCTGAGTTTTTCCGCACCTTTGCGGCACACCTTTGTCACCCTGGGGACACCATATGTGAGTTTCGTTTCTGCAGCTCGATCGCCTCAAAATGTTGACTCTAAATTCATTATTCATGGTGCCCGCCGTGCATTTTATTGTCACAATAAGAAGAATTTGTAGAGGCATCGAGATCGTCGGGATCTGAGGTGTGAACTCCTGCACCAAACCACCCTCTCCCGGAATTTGATTTTTTTGTAGTCGTAAATATGTGGAGATCTCCAGTATTATTCATGATCTCGTATCTACATAACCTACTGTATCTGCTGTTTTTGTTTTGGGAAGAAAGACTAATAGGAAAGTCATGATCTATTCAGATCTCTTAGATGCGCAAAGGCGTGTACACGTGCAGAGGTCCAGATAGGATAGTATCGCCCGAGGTATCGCCTGGCGAATCAAGTTCTAGTACTGACAGCATCACAGCGGTCCTTCCTCACAGGCAACCAATTGCGACCCGAACTCCCACGCACTTGCCCGCGCAGGGCATGGCACTGTCTCGGCGCAGGTTGCGGGGCCGCGGACGTGGACTTGACTCTTGGTCGGTTCTGACCTTCCTTACTGCCTCACCAGTGCAGTACAGATTTCCCCGTTATCCAGAGCGTGCAGAAGATATCCTTTAATTTTTTTACCAACCCCGGGAGGCCGCCGCTTCATCGGTGTACTAGGCTCCTGGAAAGAGCCTTGAGCCTGATGGCCTGATGACTCGTTATCTGGGTATTCAAGTCTTCGGCTCCCATTTAGTACAATCATACCGGACAGACAACGACACCCAGTCTCCTACGATCCATTCATTGGACAGGCTTACCACCAACCCCTACTCTCTCTGCGAACTAACTGCGCTTGCGGTCTCCGCTGGGGCATTTGTGCTGGTCACTTGCATGGATGCAGGCCCAGACATGATCTAATGCAACGATTCTAGGACCTTACCTCACAGACACCTGTCCCAACTCCGAAATCAAGACGCACATCCGCAACCCCACCAACATCGCTGATTTTTTTCCTAAGGTAGGTGCCGAAGGCAACTACTGCAGTTCCTACACGAACTAGTAAGGGCGACTCGCTCTCAGTCTAGACGAAATGGTCTTGAGAAAATTCTGCGCGGAAAAAGTCGCGAGGCGGGCGGCGGAAATATAGCCCTGTGCGAGAGCACCACCCGGAAGATAGGCAAGCGCACGGCGTCGGGCCAAACCCTGGTTAAGGACAGTCCCCTCCGAGGATCATAACACAAAATCTGCGGAACAAGCCCTACACGGCTCAACGGGGTCAGCCGCGAGCACGATATCGGATAGAGAGGAGACCGCAAGCACCATCTCGTGCCCCCTGTCCTAGGTCCGGCCTAAGCGAGTCAAGCGACTGTCTTAGGCTCGGCATGGGAATCCAACTCTCCTGGTCGCCCCTCATCGAGGGTAGCTCTGGCTGAGTCTGGCATAAGCGTAGAACGGGCAACAAAGGCGTGCTAGACTGCTGGCTGCTAGCTCCGTTTCCGATGGCCGCACCAGGACGCGCTCAATTCTGTTTCTAATGTTTCCGTCGCACGGAACAAAATCGCGCGGGTTCGATATCGTATCCCCGGATTGGGCCACTTATAGTGATCGATGCCTTCTCAAGACGTAAACGACAGCACTCGAAACGGAAATGAGCCATGCACAAATAACCAAACTACCCAGGTGCAGTACGAGAGGTTTTGAATGATGTAACGGATCGCGTCGATCACAGGCCGTAAGGATACGTATTCCGAGCGTACAAGGGGT
Source organism: Lactarius hengduanensis (assembly GCA_021525025.1). Classification (NCBI taxonomy): domain Eukaryota; kingdom Fungi; phylum Basidiomycota; class Agaricomycetes; order Russulales; family Russulaceae; genus Lactarius; species Lactarius hengduanensis. The sequence continues at coordinate 36,127 of JAKELI010000076.1, read as the reverse complement.
GGTAGCACCGCTGGCCCTTGATACACTGCACAATCTGCGAGGCTGCCGCTTCGCCATCAAAATATGCGCCGTATAAGGACCCTGCGGCCAACCCAGCACCTCATGCCACCGACATTTCCGAGAAGGAAAACAAAACAATAAAACAATAGCATACCAAAGTATCCCTCACTCGACCCTTCTCCTGCAAACCAGAGACGGCCAAGAGACGCGCCCAAGTTGATGAGGTGCTGTGGGATGAAGCTCGCTAGCCAGGTACTGTAGCTTCCGCGATAAAGCGGGTCGCTGAACTAGCGTGGGAAGAAGGTCATGGGCTGGCTACATCAAGGGCTACATTCGGGAACATCGTTCGTGGTACTTGAATCACCTCAGTCTGCACCTGCGCGTCTGTCGTCGCATCGATACGTTTTGGATAGTCGCCCTGCGATCCCACTTAGCAGGTTCGGCCTGGATTTGTAGGAGCTATCGCTACCGTGACAGTGGCAAAGATGACACCTGAACCGGGCATGAAACCGTCGAGATCAAGACTCATCCAGAGGGGATATCGCCCTCGTTCGCTGTCCGCATAGAGAGCGACCTCATGACGCGATATCATCAGCGTGCTTATTTAGATAGGCGTGACACAGACCTCCGTGTCGAACCAGAACTTTTGAGGGAACTGAATAAAAATCTTGGTATACGTGGCCTGCGGTGGCCAAAGTCATTGTCAGTCTCTTTTCGACATATGGAGCCCTATTTACCATCGTCAGGCTGTGGATTGCTTCGACCTTCCACTGGGGCAAAGGGTGGATGGAACGGAACATCGTCATTCTGTAACACCCCGACACTGAACGTGCAGATCGCATACTCCGCGGTCAACACTGTCCCATCCGTGAGTGTGACCGAGACCCCCGAGTCGGAATTCCCTATGGTCGCGACAGTGGTGTAGAGGCGGACCTGCCTCCGCTTGAATGAGACGCTTGAACCCGCGTTGATCAATCGAGAGCAAGTTATCCTCTGAGAAGCCCCCTTGATCTACATTGTACGTGAAGCTGCTTCCCTGGGAACGGGGTGACTTATCAATCGTCCACGGCTTATCATCGGATAGCACCCAAGACGCACCCGGGCTGAAGCAAGGAGAGACGATTTCTCTTGACTCGGACGCGTGGCCTGTGAAAACCGTAAATCCGACGGGCCTCTCCAAATCTTCACGTCAGCACGCCGGTAAAAACCCATCGTGGCAAGCCAAGACAGGTTGTGATTGCCAGGGCTCGGGACATATTCATATTTGATTTGGAACACGGCGGTGGGTTCTACTGTACCATTAGGTCACAAACCGCACTATAAATTTTAAAAAGGGACCCAATTCTGAGGCTAGTGATATCAGTCAACTTACAGCACCTCCCCTTTAGACCGGGTAACCAGCGCCGAGAGCGAGGAAATCGCATAGCGACTGGAGAAACGTCGATTCTCTAACCGGTCCAGCTGACTAGCCTAGCTGGAGAATGAGGAATGATGGAGCCCCGTGGCGGTTGGAGAATCCTCTCTATTCTCCGACTGGTGCAGGTGAGTTTGAAAGGGGGCAACGATTGCGATTGACGAATCGCGGTCATGGGACGGGCCGCTTCCCCGATGCGTAGATTACGGTCTCGGAAAAAACAAAATAAGGGTGTCGCGCAGGCCTCCGCGGGGCGCGAGCTATTGTATATATAGGTCCGTGGAGATTGCAGATGCGTCGGTGTCGAAGGGCTAAGACCGCGCGCGAGTGCGGCGAGGTCGGGAGAGGCTATACGGAGCCTGAAGGCCTGAAGGCCGGGTGGTCGCAAGTGATCGGAAACGGTCGCACATGCTTCGGCACGGCGTGAAAATAGGTGGCCGCCGGGGTCGGGAACGCCTTGGGTTCGAGTTGCTAAGGCTTCGCGCAAGTGCGGTGTGCCGGGGAATGCAAGGGATGATCCTTACTGAGCTCAAAAGTCCGAAATCTGAGGGGAGAAGTCTACTGTTTGAAGTCTGAGGTGTAAGGTTGTGATTACATGGGCCATATACTGAGGGATATAAGCTAAGGAAAAGCATTGGATGAACAGGAGAATGGTAAAATGCGGAGGGAAGAGTCCGGGAGGCCGAGCGCGCAGCGCGGGAACGTGGTGCTGAGAAAGCATACCGAGCGCGGCCAAGGCTCAGGGAGAGAAGACCAGGTGTCAATGTACCACCGGGACAGTTTCGCATTGAGTTTGTGTAATTGCTGTTGACATTTGACACTAAAACTAGACTAAGGTGCAACACTAACCCGATTCGCAGCTATGGGTTTTTGCTGGTGAAGAGCTATGGGGTATGGAGTTTGGCGTACGGTCGCGTACCTATGGGTTATGGTGTGCAAATCCCCGCCCACCAACTTGGTGGACTCAATTCTCTATGGGTTATGAGGGGTCCGACTGTAGTGTAGTATAGCCGGTCTGAGGCTGAGCGAGGCACGAGCGGCGCCTTCAATTAGAGCATTGTCTTTTGAGTGCCAGTGAGCGGACAGGGCGACACGTGACTCATTCTTTCCTTGCGAGCCCGCCGCCACCCGTCCGCCCACCTTTCCAACCGGTCTAGGAAACCGGAATCTTTTCTTTTTGCCCACCTGCCACGCACTTTTGCTGTGGGATCGATGATATGGTTCGTTGCATCTGCCGTTGTCCCTCCAATCGCTCTGGGAGGGTCCCACCCACCCGTCGCGACCTTGGCTCGACAGCAAAGGCCCTCATCTTCGATCGAGAAGCGCTTCGCGCTTTCGCCCATTCTCTCTACGCCAGCCCCTCTACAGCCCTCTCTAATTACCTAAAACGCTTGTACACATCCCTAGAGCCGCGTGCTTAAATGCAACCACAGCCGACTGCCTCTCGGCGCAGTCAACGTTTCATGCCGTGCGCCGGCGAATCCCCTCCTCTCCCATCTCGCCGGCGCCGCACAAAACCCATCCTTGAGAAGTAAACCAGCGACTCGCAAAGATCCTTGACTGAGAAAATATTACTGTATCTAGTACCTAACGAGCCCTTCAGTATCGATCCTCCACTTGAGAAAGGGAGAACTTCAACGCGCTCCTGGTTTTCCCTCTCATCATCTCGCTTTCTTTGGGCTTGGCCCCACACTTTCTATTTTTGGCTCTATCGAATAGGCACTGTCAGACTTTGGGCTCCGAGGGTCCACCAAGACAACTATGAACGTGTGCGCGCCCAGGACGATGACACCGAGGGGGTCCGGAATCTCCAAACGGCCACTTTCCAGAAACACCAGCCCAGAGCAGATGCATTCGCCACAATGGCCGTACCAGAAACTACGCAGCTCATTTATCTACCGTCTCACTTCACCCAACTCCCAGACTGTTATAACCACCTCGTATGGGAGAATATAATTCACTGGCATTCCAGTTACTCTTTATTTACGAACCACCGCTTTACAGCTTGTGGTCGGTCACTAATTCAACTCCGGTGCCAGTCTTGGTGCCAGTTATACCCCGCCGATTCTTTAGGACCCCCCGTTTCACCTCGTCCTCGAGTACGGCAATTTGAGGCGACCACCCTACTTGAATTTTTGGAACCAGGCCCTGCTGCGCACAAACCCACGAAGTTACCATGCTCTAGGGTGTACCCGAAAGAGACCCTGCAAGCTAAGTTCTTGGAATGACGCCATTACATAGTCGATCCTTTGATCATTTGCAACGTGTTCTCCCGGAGCGACACCAACTGGTCTCATCTCGGATAACCAGACTATGTACCTGAGCGTTTCTCTTGTAAATAACCCACGTCTACGGCTCGGATCTGCCCGACTCTCCCTACTATAGTGTCTCTCAGAGTCTCAAGTGGCTATACTCAACCGGTTTTTGTCTAAACTACATGCTCCGACGGAATATAAATGTATCCAAAAACAAAAAGCCCCTGAGTCCAAATGCCCTTCGACTAGCTGAAATTTCACATCATACAGGAAGGCCTCACCGCCAATTACCGCTCTGTGCGGATTAAGTGCGCAGGCGGTCCGTGATACGGCTTTTGTGTTTATCTTTTTCTGGACGCGAGCCCAGATTTGGGTGTACAGTAAATGAGACCGATATGGAAGTTGGACCCAGGCGATGGCTTAGTCCGAATGGGAATTCAACTCCTGATTGATTCCGTCATCGGGGATTCGTCTCTGGCACAGATATGGAACGGGAAGCGAAGGAGGATGCTAACTTCGTCCTTGGCTCCGTCACCGATGGCCGAGCTAGGGCGCGGCCGGGCATATTCCGGGAGACGTGCTCTAATGTTGCGGTCGTACGACGCAAAATAATGTATCTGCTGTCTTTGGGTGAAGTAGAGACAGCAGGTTATACACATGTCAGAATTTCGATCCTGGTCCGCGGAAAGTAGCCACAAGAGGTTTCTAGAGGCCTGAGGAAATCGCACACACACCGCAAGAGAATCTGTCAGACGGATATATCAATTTGGTAACTGGGGACGGCCCCATGACAAATACCATGCACAAATACCCAACTGCAATACCCTGGTGCCAGTGCAGTACGAGAGGTTTCGAACGACGTGCAGATTACAGGTCGTAAGGATAAGTGTTCCGAGCATACAAGATGGGGGGTTGGGGGTAGCACCGCTGGCCCTTGATACACTGCACAATCTGCGAGGCTGCCGCTTCCCCCTCATAATATGCGCCATGTAAGAACCCTGCGGCCAACCGTTATCAGCACCCCATGACACCGACATTTCAGAGAAGGAAAATAAAGCAATAAAACAATAGCATACCAAAGTATTTCTCACTCGTCCCTTCTCCTGCAAACCAGAGGTTGCCAACAGACGCACGCAAGTTGATGAGGTGCTGTGGGATGAAGCTTGCCGGCCAGGTGCTGTAGCTTCCGCGATACAGCGGGTCGCTGAACCAACGCTGGAAGAAGAAAGCAGTTGGCTTCGGGATGGACACCTTCGGGAACATTGTCTGTAGTACTCCCATCACCTCGGACTGCACCCGCGCGTCGCTCATCGCCTCGATACGTTTCGAAAAGTCGCCCTACGATCCCAATTAGTAGTTTGGCCTGGATTTATAGGAGCCATCGCTACCGTAACAGTAGCAACAATGACACCTGAACCGGGAAAGAAACCGTCGAGATCAAGACTCATCCAGAGGGGATATCGCCCTCGTTCGCTGTCCGCATAGAGAGCGACCTCATGACGCGATATCATCAGCGTGCTTATTTAGATAGGCGTGACACAGACCTCCGTGTCGAACCAGAACTTTTGAGGGAACTGAATAAAAATCTTGGTATACGTGGCCTGCGGTGGCCAAAGTCATTGTCAGTCTCTTTTCGACATATGTAGCCTATTTATTACCATCGTCAGGCTGTGGATTGCTTCGACCTTCCACTCGGGCAAAGGCGGAGAGAACTGAACGTCGTCGTTCTGTAACACCCCGACACTGAACGTGCAGATCGCATACTCCGCCGTCAACTTCGTCCCATCCGTGAGTGTGACAGAGACCCCCGAGTCGGAGTACCCAATTGTCGCGACAGTGGCTTGCAGGCGGACCTGTGACTGCTGGAACTCTGCCGCCTCAGCCTGAATGATATACTTGATCCCGCGTGGGTCAATCGAGAGCAAATCTTCGTCTGAGAAGCCTCCCTGGTCTACTTCGTACGTGAAGTTGCTATTCTGAAAACAGGGTGACGTATCAATCGTTTACAACTTATCATCGGATAGCACCCAAGACACACCCAGGCAGAAGCAAGGAAAGACGATTGCTCTGGCGTCTGTGCGTATGTATAGTCGAAGGCATAATATTCGGAAGCCATTTCTTGTGACGTTTTGGGCTTCTGGCCGACCAGAGCGTAACCTGCACGGGCCGTCAAGTCCACGAGGTCCTCAGGGAGCCGCGCGCCAGCCACGATCGTAAGTTGAGTAAACGCGTCCATCGCGTGATGGACGAGGTCCAAGTAATCCACTGCTCCGTTCGCGTCATAAGTTGCTACGTGCTCTCCCGTGAGATATTCCTGCGTGACGGTGCAAGAAAGAAAGAGGGCATCGAGTCGACGCACTGATGCTCGTGTGTAGATGACTTTCGATGGTTTCGAGGTTGTGTTTGAGTGCCAACTCGTACATCGGGTTCGCGCGACCATTACCCTCTTGCGTACCATGTATCCAGTTTGCACCGACTTCGATGGTCAGCTGGCGATTGGGTGCGCCGAATGTAGCGCTGCGCATGCGTCCGCCAAGTTCATCTCTTGCCTCGACAATAAGGAAATCGGTAATTCCATTTGTGACCAGCATGCGCGCGGCAGTGATTCCCGCAACACCCCCGCCAAGTATGAGAACCTGTGTATCTGGCGCACGGCGGGAATAGGGTGCCCCAGAGGCGGGCGCGCCGCTAACGTCAGGCGCTGCTGGGGCTGGAATAGGTCGCGGAAGCGCGAATACAGAGGTTAGGAGTAGGCACAGTGCCATGGGATGGAGAGATAGGCAAAACTTGAACATTGTGTCGTCTCACTGGCACGTAGGGTAACACGCCAGGACTGTGACCCCCTGAATCTCTTATATGTAGGCCTGCTTCTTTTAGATGGTTTTCGACAAGCGAGTGTCAGCACAAGACGTCTACGCAAGTCTCATCTCATCTTGACATGGCCGCGTGTTGGGATTAGACCCGGAACGACGCAGTCCGGCAAACCAAACCAAGTATAGGCCGATATATTATACAATCGTAATATTACCGTAGCTAAGCGATTATCTAAGAATAATATCTCCGGGGGAGGAGCTCCTCTGGACTTCTACGCTCACACATTGTTCACCTAACCGGCTGCCCGCCTCAATTCTCTATATTGCGCGTGGCCGCAGGTCTGTGAAAACCTTATCCTAGACTTGTAACAGGCCGGAGAATGAGGAACGAGGGGATCGTGTAGCAACTAGAGAATTCTCCAAGGAATCAAGCAAGGAATTCTCATTCGACTGACTGGTGCAGGCCCGGGTGAGTTTGAATTTGAAACCAGGCCGAGAGTGGGGTAACGCGGTCACGTAACAGGTAAGCGCGTGGCTTAATTTCAAACAACTTTCGCGGGTCCGAGGCGAAGCGAGGCACGAGCGGTGCCTTAGAGCCTTGTCTTGAGTGAGCGGGCAAGAAGCGGCACGTGCTCATTCCTTTCTTGCGCTGCGTTTTTTTCAACGGGTCTTTTATAAATTTTCCCCGTCCACCACGCCCTTTTGCCATGGATCGATGATGGGGATCACTGCAACACGCACATTAGGTCGCTCCCGGAGGCTTCCCACCCGCCTGTCGCGACCTCGCCTCGGCAGCAGAGACCCTCATTCTCGATCGAGAAGCGCTTCGCGCTTTCGCCCATTCTCTTTGCCTTATTTTCCTTTCATACCTTCCTGAGCATGGACACCATCTTACCCTAATTACCCACAGCGCTTGTACATGCCCCGAGACCTCGTACACGAATAAAAGCCCAGTTACCCATCTCCTCCCGACACTGACTAACCCTCCGTGCCGCGACCCTCTTTCACCATCCAGCGCTGCACGGACCATCCCCTCGTAGAAGTAGAACTGCGACTCGCAAAGATGAATTTTTTTAACTCATTACAGTACAGTACAGTATGTACAGTACTATAGTCACTGCCAATGGGATGGCCTGAGACCTTATTCGTAACGGCTCACTAAAACTCAGGGTTTTCAGCACTACACTCAGTGTCCCCAGCCGTTACTGTACATCCGGTCCTCAACGGGCCCATCCGAGTCAGGTCGACCAGAACATCCCTCCCGGGCAAGGGAGGGTCTCAATACGCTTCTGAAATTCCTTCTCTCATCACATTAACGCTTCCCCTGGGCCTACAACTCATTTATACAGTCCCCGTCGGACTTCGGGTTTCGAGGGTTTCACCACCAAGGCGACCATCATGGCCGAGGACGAGGGGACGAGACCAAGGAGGTCAGGAACATCCAATCATTCAACGCGGATTCCGCCCGACGCCACCTACGCAAAATGGATACACATCACATTATTTACGACATTTATGGGACACAAAACCAATGACATAAACCCACCCTGTCTGACATCTTCGCCTCCGTCAAACCATGGAGTCAGTCCCACGCCGCGCACAAACCTTCGAAACCCACATGCTGTCTAGGCGGACCTCAGGCTGGAAGAGACCCCGCCATAGCCATTACATGGTTGGTTCTTTGGCCATTGATGACGAGTTCGCCCGGATTCCCGGAACGACATCAACTAGCCTCATCTCGAATAACCAGACGACCCATCGTTTCTTTGTAAATACCTCCCACCGTGTGCATGTCGCCCCAACATTGTGAGACGGGCTTTGAAAGTAGTACAGTAGCGCATGATTACAGGAAGTCGCCGAGATAGATGGTGTCTACGTCGACTCTATGATACACTGAGACTGAGTGCGTGAGGCTGAGGAGACGGCACAAGGACTGGGTTGCTTATGTATCCAAAAAAAAAGCCCCTGAATCCAAATGCCCTTCGAGTAGCTGAAATTTCACATCGTACAGGAAGGCCTCACCGCCAATTACCGCTCTGTGCGGATTAAGTGCGCAGGCGGTCTTTGATACGGCTTTTGTGTTTAAATTTTGCTGGACGCGAGCCCAGATTTAGGTGTACAGTAAATGAGACCGATATAGAAGTTGGACCCAGGCGATGGCTTAGTCCGAATGGGAATTCAACTCCTGATTGATTCCGTCATCGGGGATTCGTCTCTGGCACAGATATGGAACGGGAAGCGAAGGAGGATGCTAACTTCGTCCTTGGCTCCGTCACCGATGGCCGAGCTAGGGCGCGGCCGGGCATATTCCGGGAGACGTGCTCTAATGTTGCGGTCGTACGACGCAAAATAGTGTATCTGCTGTCTTTGGGTGAAGTGGAGACAGCAGGTTATACACATGTCTGAGTTTCGATCCTGGTCCGGTCCGCGGAAAGCAGCCACGAGAGGCTTCTAGAAGCCTGAGGAAATCGCACGCACACCGAAAGAGAATCTGTCAGACGGATATATCAATTTGGCAACTGGGAACGGCCCCATGACAAATACCATGCACAAATACCCAACTGCAATACCCTGGTGCAGTACGAGAGGTTTCGAACGACGTGCAGATCACAGGTCGTAAGGATAAGTGTTCTGAGCGTACAAGATGGGAAGTTGGGGATAGCATCGCTGGCCCTTGATACACTGCACAATCTGCGAGGCTGCCGCCTCGCCCTCAAAATATGCGCCTTGCAAGAACCCTGCGGCCAATCGTCATTAGCACCGCATGTCACCGACATTTCCGAAAGGAGAGCAAAACGAAAGGAAAACAAAGCGATAGCATACCAAAGTATTTCTCACTCGTCCCTTCTCCTGCAAACAAGAGGTTTCCAAGAGGCGCACGCAAGTTGATGAGGTGCTGTGGGATGAAGCTTGCCGGCCAGGTGCTGTAACTTCCGCGATACAGCGGGTCGCTGAACCAACGCTGGAAGAAGAAAGCAGTTGGCTTCGGGATGGACACCTTCGGGAACATCGTTTGTAGTACTCCCATCACCTCGGACTGCACCCGCGCGTCGCTCATCGCCTCGATACGTTTCGAAAAGTCGCCCTACGATCCCAATTAGTAGTTTGGCCTGGATTTGTAGGAGCTATCGCTACCGTAACAGTAGCAACGAGGACACCTGAACCGGGCATGAAACCGTCGAGATCAAGACTCATCCAGAGGGGATATCGCCCTCTTTCGCTGTCGGCATAGAGAGCGACCTCATGACGCGATATCATCAGCGTGCTTATTTAGATAGGCGTGACACAGACCTCCGTGTCGAACCAGAACTTTTGAGGGAACTGAATAAAAATCTTGGTATACGTGGCCTGCGGTGGCCAAAGTCATTGTCAGTCTCTTTTCGACATATGTAGCCTATTTATTACCATCGTCAGGCTGTGGATTGCTTCGACCTTCCACTCGGGCAAAGGCGGAGAGAACTGAACGTCGTCGTTCTGTAACACCCCGACACTGAACGTGCAGATCGCATACTCCGCCGTCAACTTCGTCCCATCCGTGAGTGTGACAGAGACCCCCGAGTCGGAGTACCCAATTGTCGCGACAGTGGCTTGCAGGCGGACCTGTGACTGCTTCAGGATCTCTGCCGCCTCGGCCTGAATGATATACTTGATCCCGCGTGGGTCAATCGAGAGCAAATCTTCGTCTGAGAAGCCTCCCTGGTCTACTTCGTACGTGAAGTTGCTATTCTGAAAACAGGGTGACGTATCAATCGTTTGCAACTTATCGTCGGATAGCACCCAAGACGCACCCAGGCAGAAGCAAGGAAAGACGATTGCTCTGGCGTCTGTGCATATGTATAGTCGAAGGCATAATATTCGGAAGCCATTTCTTGTGACGTTTTGGGCTTCTGGCCGACCAGAGCGTAACCTGCACGGGCCGTCAAGTCCACGAGGTCCTCAGGGAGCCGCGCGCCAGCCACGATCGTAAGTTGAGTAAACGCGTCCATCGCGTGATGGACGAGGTCCAAGTAATCCACTGCTCCGTTCGCGTCATAAGTTGCTACGTGCTCTCCCGTCAGATATTCCTGCGTGACGGTGCAAGAAAGAAAGAGGGCATCGAGTCGACGCACTTATGCTCGTGTGTAGATGACTTTCGGTGGTTTTGAGGTTGTGTTTGAGTGCCAACTCGTACATCGGGTTCGCGGGACCGTTACCCTCTTGCGTACCATGGATCCAATTTGCACCGACTTCGACGGTCAGTTGGCGATTGGGTGCGCCGAATGTAGCACAGCGCATGCGTCCGCCAAGCTCATCTCGTGCCTCGACGATAAGGAAATCGGTGATTCCCTCTGCAGCTAGCATGCGGGCGGCAATGATACCAGCAACACCCCCGCCAAGTATGAGTACTTGTGTGTCTGGCGCCTGTGAACGGCGGGTAAAGGGTGCCCCAGAGGCGGGCGCGCCGCTAACGTCAGGCGCTGCTGGGGCTGGAATAGGTCGCGGAAGCGCGAATACAGAGGTTAGGAGTAGGCACAGTGCCATGGGATGGAGAGATAGGCAAAACTTAAACATTGTGTCGTCTCACTGGCACGTAGGGTAACACGCCAGGAGTGTGACCTGAACCTCTTATATGTAGATATGCCTGCTTCTTTTAGATAGTTTTTGGCGAGCGAGTGTGAGCACAAGAAGTCTCATCTCATCAGACTCATCTTGACTTGGCCGCGTGTTGGGATTATAGGCCCGAGGTTATATAACCGTAATATTACCGTAGCTAAGCGATTATCTTAGAATAATATCTCGGGGAGCATACTGGCTTGTCCTCTGGACTTCTACTCTCACACATTGTTCACCCAACCAGCTGCCCGCCTCCATAAATCTCTACATGGCGCGTGGCCGCAGGCCTGTGAATCCTAGACTTGTAACGGAGAATGAGGAACGAGGGGATCGTGTAGCAACTAGAGAAGCCTGGGTGAGTTTGAATTTGAAGCCGCCGTAACTTAGCGAGAGTGGGGTAACGGGTAAGCGCGCGGCTTAATTTCAAACAACTTTGAATGCTTTCAACTTATTATGTACGGTACAGTACGGTACAGTACAGTACAGTATGTACTGTACTATAGTCACTGCCAGTGGGATGGCCTGAGACCTTATGCGCAACGGCTCAACTCAGGGTTTTCAGCACTATACTCAGTGTCCCCAGCCGTTACTGAACATCCCTTGGAACATCCGGTCCACAACGGGCCCATCCGAGTCAGGTCGACCAGAACATCCCTCCCAGGCAAGGGAGGGCCTCAATACGCTTCTGAAATTCCTTCACATTAATGCTTCCCCTGGGCCTACAACTCCTTTATGGTCCCCGTCGGACTTCGGGTTTCGAGGGTTTCACCACCAAGGCGACCATCATGGCCGAGGACGAGGGGACGAGACCAAGGAGGTCAGAAATCTCCAAACCTTTCCAGAACACCAGAGAATAGCCGTAAGCCCAATCATTCAACGCCGATTATGTCCGCCGATGCTTTAAGAACTGGATTCCGCCCGACGCCACCTACGCAAAATGAATACACATCACATTATTTACGACATTTATGGGACACAAAACCAATGACATAAAGCCACCGTGACCCTGTCTGACATCTTCGCCTCCGTCAAACCATGGAGTCAGTCCCACGCCGCGCACAAACCTTCGAAACCCACATGCTTTCTAGGCGGACCTGGAACTTGAAGAGACCTCGCCATAGCCATTACATGGTTGGTTCTTTGGCCATTGATGACGAGTTCGTCCGGATTCCCGGAACGACATCAACTAGCCTCATCTCGAATAACCAATAACCAGACGACCCATTGTTTCTTTTGTAAATACCTCTCACCGTGTGCATGTCGCCCCAACATTGTGAGACGGGCTTTGAAAGTAGTACAGTAGCGCATGATTACAGGAAGTCGCCGAGATAGATGGTATCTACGTCGACTCTATGATACACTGAGACTGAGTGCGTGAGGTTGAGAAGAAGGCACAAGGACTGGGTTGCTTAGATTTCGATGCTGAAACGAATTGGATAGCACGACCACTGGCATTGACTCTGAGACGCCGGAATGAGATGTTCGACAACTTGAAAATTATAATATTCAACTCCTGGTTCATCATGCATCATCATCGAGAGTTCGTGAGTGGCTCTGGCACAAAGGTGGAACGTGGGCGGGAAACGAAGGCATGCCACCTGTTAGTAGCTCCGTCTCCGATGGCCGAGCCAGGACGCGGTCGGTTCCGGGAGACGTGTTCTCATGTTACAGTCGTACGACTCGTACTAGACCAAATGGCATAGCTGAACGGCAAGACCCCGCCAATTATGAATCAGGGACGACCTTAGAGCTTAATCAAAGAGGTGAAGACAAAAGCAATAGCACGTATTCGGCGCAAAAGTATGGGTCTGCTGTCTTCGTGCGAAGTGGAGACAGCAGGTTATTTACATGTCAGAATTTCGAGTCTTAAAGCCTGAAGTAATTGTACACACATCGCAAGAGAACAGATCGGCCATGTGGACGTATAAACAGGGGGGGGAAGCGGAGTTTTGGAGGCTACACGAAGAGTCAAACCCGTTGAGAAAGAACTTTAAAAGTCTGTACGGGTGGTCCCGTAACGTGAGAAATGACAAATAGCCAAAGGAAATACCCTGGTTAGTGCAGTATGAGAGGTTTCGAAGGGTGTGATGAGTTACACGCCGTAAGGATAGGTGTTCTGAATGCCCAAGATGGGGGGTTGGGGATTGCATTGCTGGCCCTTGATACATCCCGCAATCTGCTTCCCTGTCGCTTCGCCCTCAAAATATGCTCCGTGTAAGTACCCTGCGGTAACCACAGCCATCAATACCACATGCCATGGACATATCCGAAAAAGCATACCAAAGTACTTCTCACTCATTGCTTCTCCTGAAAACCAGAGACGGCCAATTGGCGCACGCAAGTTGATGCGATGTTGCGGGACGAAGCTTGCTGGCCAGGTGCTGAAGCTTCCGCGATACAGCGGGTCGCTGAACCAGCGTGGGAACAGGAAGGCCGTGGGCTCCGGGACGGTCACATTTGGGAACATCGCTCGTAATACTTCCATCACTTCAGACTGAACTTGTGCGTCGGTCATCGCCTCGATACGCTTCGAATAGTCGCCCTGCGATCCCAGTTAGCAGAGCAAGGGTCTGGATTTGTAGGAGCTGTCGCTACCGTAACAGTAGCAAAGACGACACCTGAACCGGGCAGGAAACCGTCGATGTCAAGACCTTGCCAGACGGGATATCGCCCTCGTTCAGTATCGGCGTATAGGGCGAACTTACAACACGATATCGTTAGCGTGCTTTATTTCGATAGGTGTGTCACAGACCTGAGTGTCGAACCAGAACTTTTGAGGGAACTGAAGGAATATCTTAGTGTACGTTCCCTGTGGGGTGGCATTAGTCACTGTTTATCTCTCTTTGACACGTTAATTCTATTCATTACCATCGTCATGCTGTAGATTGCCTCAACCTTCCACGCTGGCAAGGGAGGATCGAACCAAACATCGTCATTTTGTAACACCCCGACACTGAACGTGCAGATCGCATACTGCGCGGTCAGCTTTGTCCCATCCGTGAGTATGACAGAGACCCCCGAATCGGAATACTCGATTGTCGCGACAGTGGCTCGGAGGAGGATCTGTGACGGGTGAAGGAACTCTGCCGCCTCGGCCTGAATGAGATATTTGAACCCGCGTTGATCAACGGAGAGCAAGTTATCCTCTGAGAAGCCCCCCTGATCTACTTCGTACGTGAAGTTGCTATTCTGGAAACAGGGTGACGTATCAATCGTTTACAACTTATCATCGGATAGCACCCAAGACGCACCCAGGCAGAAGCAAGGAAAGACGATTGCTCTGGCGTCTGTGCGAACGCCCAGTCGAAGGTGTAGTACTCGGAAACAACTTCGTGCGGTGTTTTTGGCTTCTGGCCGATCAGAGAGTAACCTGCACGCGCCGTCAAGTCAACGAGGTTCCCGGGGAGTCGCGCCGCAGCCGCGATTGTGAATTGAGTAAACGCGTCGAGCGCGTGCTTGAAAACATCCAAGTAATCCACTGCTCCGTTCACGTCATAAGTCGCTGCGCGCTCCCCCGTTAAAGATATTTCTGCATGAAACGAGTCAAAGTCGACGTACTCATGCTCGTGTCCGTATCACTTTCGACGGCGTTTAGGTTGTGTTTGAGCGCCAGTTCGAAGATCGGGTTCGCGGGACCATTCCCCTCCTGCGTACCTTGAATCCAGTTTGCACCGAGCTCGACGGTCAACCGGCGATTGGGTGCGCCGAACGCTGCGCTGCGCATGCGACCGCCAAGTTCGTCACGTGCTTCTACGATGATGAAATTGGTGATGCCCTGTTTGGCTAGCGTGCGCGCGGCGATGACGCCAGCGACACCCCCTCCAAGTATAAGTACCTGTGCGTCTGGCACCCGGTGGGCCAAGGGTTCCCCAGAGCCGGTAACCTCACGCGCCACTTGAGCTGGAACAGGTCGTGGAAGCGCGAATGCAGCGCTTGCGAATGCGCACAGCGCCACGGCACGAAGCGATAAGGAGAACATCGTGTCGCGGGCAGAACGACAACACACTACCAGAACTGACACGTTTCTTCACGAAGGAATATGGCAGAGTGAACCTTTTATGCGCGAGAGTCACTGTTTCTTCTAACAAACGAGTGTGGGGTCTACACAAGTTCCATCTTGTCACGTCGCCTGCCTCCTTGCGAGAAGACGTAGTGCACCGACACTGAAAAGGCTGCAGCTGAGCGCTGATGATCGGGACAATGCGACGCACATGTCGATCTCAACGAGAAGAGACGACGGACGTGCCAAAGATCGTGACGGGCAGAGGGCTCCTCCGGCTTGAGTTCCCCAAACTTAGTCCTTATCTGCACAAATAAAGAACGGCAAAAAGGGCAGCGGTAGATACAGACGACAACGATCGGCCAGATGTAGTAAAGAAGGACGGAGATAAGAGACCGATGAAAACGTCGACGAAGTTGAAAACGAACGGGGATCTCGGAAGCCGACTTGACCAAGGGATTACTATATTACTCCTTACGAGAACGCCTGGCGCAAACGATAGAGGATAATTGGCCGAGGACATCTCCGAGGAGAAGGAGGAGAACGGGACGAAGGTAGCAGGTGGCTGAAAGGCTCGTTCCATATCGGAGGATCATCAAAACCGGCGATCGCCGCTCCACCCATCACAAGAATCGACGGGAAGGATCACCTGAATGGGATGAGCGAAGGGATGAGCGGCCTCTGTGGAAGCTCTGCCCCTATTCGATGGCTACTTCACGTGATCGGTATTGTCCGGATCTCGGACTCGTTAGTACCGACTTGCCTTGGCTGATGCCGGGCCCGACAAACCATGCGCCGGACGGGCTCTTAAACTTTGCTAGCGGCTTGCCAATAGCGGTCATGACTTACTCGGTGTGTTGGTCTTTACCCTCGCCCAATCCCATCCCAGTCGATGGTTCTATTCCTAAAGGCAACCCGCGGTCATATTCGCCTTTATCTCATATCCAGATTCCTGTCCCCGTGTATAAATCCGAAAAACTGTTCCAATGATTCCACGAAAATTGCTTCACCTCACGAGCTCATTGCGTCGTAGACACCATCTCGCCGACTGACATCCCGTAATCATGCGCTACCGTTGTATCGTTGTGCTCTCCGTTATTGCCACTGATCTCCTTGCCAGTCTCGCGAAGCCCCTCTCGCCACCTTGGGACAACATGCACATCAAGCATTCCTGGAACGCCGTCCCGACAAATTGGGTGTCCCTGGGCCGTCCGCCTTCTGGCACCACAATCGACCTTTACATTGCTCTCAAGCCCAACCGTGAGAACGCATTGATCGACGCACTCTACGAGGTCAGTGAACCTGGGCATCCAAGGTACGTCCACCACCACTCCTCCGCCGACGCATGTTCTCACGAGTGCTACTGCTCCGATGCAGATATCGTGCACACCTGACCAAGGAACAGGTGGCGGACCTTGTCACACCACGTCCAGAGACCCTCGAGCTCGTGAATTCCTGGCTCGAACACCACGGCATCTCTTCCTCATCCGTCTCTATGACACACGGCGGCAGCACACTGAAGCTCAAAGGCGTCTCTGTGACCCAAGCCAACACCCTCCTCGGCGCTTCGTACCAGGTCTACAGGCACGTTGAAGGGGGCGAGACCATTGTCCGCACAGTCGGTTATTCGCTTCCCACGGCACTGCACTGGCACGTGTTGACTGTGGCACCCACAACGTCCTTTGTCTCCCCGCGCGCGCCATGGCAAACACCGCGGAATCACTCTAGCGGGGAAACAGTGGGACTAGTGGAGTCTGCATCGGGAGAGCCCGTGACGATGCTATCGGGCCGCGCAAAAGTCGATTACGTCACGCCGTCGTTCCTTCGCTGGCTGTACGATACGGAGGCCTATACACCCAATGCGATGGACAAGAATGCGCTCGGGGTCTTGGGGTTTTTAGGGGATTCCCCTAGCCCGGCGGACCTGTGGGCGTTCATGCGCAAGTACCGGGATGCAGATGACGCGACGTACAAGGTCGTAAAGATCAACGGCGGGAGGTACGACCCGACCCACCCACACGAAGAGGCGAATGTGGACATCCAGTACACTGAGGCCATGGCCTATCCAACTCCCCACATCTTCTACAGCGTCGGCAGAGGGCCGTTGGATGCCAGTGACGAGTACGTTACCTGGCTCGAATTCATCCTCGACCAGAGCGACATCCCTCAGACGATCAGCATATCATACGGGTATGAAGAAAGATACACCTCGAGGGAATATGCATTTCATGTGTGCGACAAGCTCGCGATGCTCGGTGCGCTTGGCGTCAGCGTCCTCGTCTCGAGTGGCAACGACGGCATCGGCGAAGGGACCTGCGTGAACCAGGACGGCAGGGTCCGGTTCATTCCTAGATTTCCCGCAACATGTACGTGTAGAATTTTCTCGGATTGGACGTAGTACACGAGTGCGGGTCCAGGAAGCTCACCGCATCGCCACGCTTTTCAGGTCCTTATGTCACCGTCGTCGGTGGAACGACGGACTACGAGCCGGAGGTCGCTGCGGTGTTCTCCGGCGGCGGCTTCTCGGACCACTTTGAGCGCCCCCCTTACCAGAGGCAGGCCGTTTCCACCTTCCTCCAGGACCTCGGGAGTCGGTATCAGGGCCTTTACAAGTATGTTCGCTTCTGTGACCTGATCTAACCCATTCGTAATTTGTACTTGGTGCAGTGATTCTGGTCGCGGCGTCCCCGACATCGCTGCACAGTCTATCAATCTCCGGATCTTTTTCAACGGCCGAAAGCAGGGAGAGACTGGCACAAGTGGAGCGACGCCCGTGTGTCCCTCTCCTCCCACCTCCGATTCAGCCCAGCTGACTGCCAATCTACAGGTTGTGGCGGGCATAATCTCGCTGCTTAATGACTGGATGATTTCGACAGGCCGGGACCCGCTCGGCTTCCTCAACCCTTGGCTGTACGGAAGGGGGCTCGCAGCTCTCAACGACATCACAGAGGGCTCGAATCCGGGCTGCGGCATGGATGGATTCTCTGCTACCGCTGGGTGGGATCCTGTGCGTTCCACCAGACTCGATACTTCTTCACTTTCGACGTTGGATGACCCTGGGCTACGTACGCAGGTCACGGGTCTCGGGACGCCTAACTTCCGCAGAATGATGGGACAGTTATCTTGAGATAGTTGAGTTTACGTTTCCGAACTCAACCAACACCATACATGTGCCGTGAAAGGCCACTTACCCACTCATCCCCGCAAAGTTAAGGTCGAAACCGGCAACCGAAGCCATTCGGCCTCAAATGTGGTCTTGCACATCGCACTCCATCCTATACATCATATGACTCCTGGGGAAGTTGTGTATTTAAATCTAGACTTACACCCATGGGGTGACTCACATCAGGGTGTCCGTGTAGGTAGCAGCGTACGGTTTTTTCTTTGTTTGAATCCATTTGAGTGCGCCTCGGGGTACATGGCCCTATGTGCTATGGCAACACGGATGCTTCCTGTCCCAATTGTACTGTACGGTTTTCACCGCAAGGCGGACTCTAATTCGGGAGTAACTAATTTGTCTGCGGCACGAGCTTGATGAGGTCGACTCGAAACTCGGGCAGGCATATAAAGGTGAACGAGTGAAGAGCCGAATGACAATGTCTTCTTTCCGGAACGGTCAAATGCGACGCACCGCAGCTACGTTGGCCATTCTACCCTGGTTTTTTATAATACTATAAGCTGGTGAGATCTCATTGCCCATATTTTCTCTGTGCACGTGATTTTGTTTCTTTTAGAGTACTGTAATACTACTGCAGGTGGTGACGCTATTACTGTACATGGTCCTTTACTCCCTCCCCTCAGTACAGAAAGTGATATACCGGACGCGAACCACCCACAAAGTAGGAAGAATTAAATCAGCAGAAAACTAGAATGCATGAAATAAAGTAGGTCGTGTGTGAAGTAATCAATCTAAGGATCATGAAATGATACGCTACAATGTAAATCCAGACCCAGATGCAGGGTATACAATACACAGAGTGCTCTAAAGTTTTCGAGGTGAAAATTAAGGGAGAATAGACGAGGAAGAGAAGCCACTTTCGTGACGATGAACCACCGGCAAGCGGGATGTCATCGACGTGTCTAGTCGTAGTCGTGGCGGGCGCGCTTGCTTGCCATCCGGACGCGCTCCCCATACTTGTAGAGGAGAATGGGAATTGGAATAAAGGCGCACGAAAGAAGTGCCAGGAGCGTGCTTGCCCATCCGACACCGAGGTTGCGATACATAGCCCCGGCGAAGAGAGGGAATCCGGCACCAAACATGGATCGAATAAAGTCGTTTCCAGCGAGCACGCTAGCAGCGTACGTGGGGTAAGCGTCCGCGAGATAGTTCAAGACTGCGTTCTGTCATGGTTGTACGATCGGAAGTCAGTTATTGTAAGGCCTGGACGAAATGACACTCACGAAGAGAAGTAGTGCCGCCATGCCGAACAGGCTTGAACCCATGATCGGGACAATCCAGTGCACGCTTGCTCGCGATGTCCATCCAAACCAGAACAAACAGACGGGGACGATGAATGCGCCAACTATCGCGATGGGCATCCGCTCCTCGGGCTTCAGTTCGCCATTGTCGTTATACTTGGGCTCCTGCACGTAATACAGGTAGGCAAAGAACGGAGGAATGACTATAAAGATGCCGACGAAAATTCCAAGGAAGGACAAACCGAGCATCTGCTCACGCCAGTGATAGATGCCGATGAAAACGATCGGGAACGACTCGAACCAGATGTAAAGGAGGGCGTATATGAGACCGATGTAGATGTTGAGGACGAGGACGATCGGCTCTTGGAAGTTGAGGGCGAACGGTCGAACAAGGATGTCGACGGCAACATCTCGGGGTGTCATAGCCGCCGCCGCGATCTCGGAAGCCGACTTGATCGACGGATTTCCGGTCAACTTGCGAAGGCGCTTGGCTCGACGGTAGAGGATGTTGGCGGCGGAAGTCTCTGGAAAGAAGAAGAACAAGAGGACGAGCGTGGGACCAGAAAGCCAGAGGATCTCCCAAATCGTCCAACGCCAGCCCTCGACGTGGGCAGCGAAACCACCGACAAGTGGACCGAGGCTCGGCGCGCAGGTAGCGAAAAGGCCCCAAAGCGTCATTCCGTAAGCCCGTTTCTTCGGGGCATAGATATCGGCGATGGTCGCTCCACCCGTTGCAAGAATCGGCGAGCCGAAGAAACCGGTAAGAAACCGAAAGGCCATGAGCATACCATAATTGGTAGCAAGGGCTGTGGGCACTTGTAACACAACGAACATAACGAGGGTGAAGATATAAATGGGCATGCGACCAATTTGAGGGACTTCGCTCAAAGGAGCCCAGACCATCGGACCTGCATTAATTTCTGAGTCAGAAGACAAGGAAGAAAATCCGATAACGGTCCGTTATACTGACCAAGCCCGTAACCAGCCACAAAGGTAGTCAGTCCGACAAGCGCGGCGACGTTGCTGACGTGGAACTCTGAAGTAACACCGGATATGCCAGCGGTGTAGATAGCAGAGCCAAGGTACACGGCAAAAGTCAGCAGGCACGTCTGGAACATGACCCATGCCTTCTTCCCACTCGACCAGTTCTGCGGATTCTAATACTACGGGTGAGACGTTGCATTTTCGATGAAACAAACTCATACACACATCTGGATCCGTGGGCCCATACCAATCTACCAGCAAAGTATCCTGACCCTTCTCTGGATCTGCCTTGGCTGGGTTATTGGCAATAATGGTTGTCTCCGAAGCTACCGACCTGACGTCAGGACCGGGAACGTCGTTTAGGGTGAGCGGGTCGGAATCACGTGGCGACGTCTGCGCTGGACGCTTGCTTTGCCAGACTGCTGGGAGCTCCTTCTCATCCGGGTGGGGAAAAAAACGCGACCCGAATGCCAAGCGGAGGGCATAAGCAAAGAAGGTATCGTGAAATGCTGCCGCTACGGACATCTAGAGACAAATCTAGAAAGAAATTAGATGCGTGGAGAGGTGATTATTCGGTGGGAGGAAATGAGTCCAAATTCCGAGTCCATCTCTAGTGCTTAAATAGTGAAACACTCTGTGAAGGAACGCGGTTTGATGAGAAAGTATGTCGAAGTAGTCATTGGCCACTATCATGATGAATATTCGCCCGAAGGCCCACAAGCGCCCTGACTTAAAGCAATTCCCTTTTTTGTCGAGGATTTACCATGAAGATCCGTTGCTTACTGAGCAACTGCCAGCATGCTGGCCCACAGCGGCGCCTACAGGAACAACACGCTTGGTAACACGCACCCACCTTCACCGGCTTCACCGTTTGTTACATTACACAGCGTCCGCTCTTCCCCTGACTTTCGGCATCGGCGATATCATTCCATCTCATTCAAGAATATTTCCCTACCACATTCATCTATCCACCTGTGTCAGCTACTTTCTGTGTCACCCAACGCCTGCACATTAAGCAGGCACCACTAACACCGACCTCCCTCGTTCGGTCCGGATAGTGAGGATAAACGCTCCTGTTCTGGTCGGCACATCCCCGAGCCCAGATCACAGTGCCAAGTGAAAGCGCTGGGGTGCAACCTCTGGTATTGATATCGGCACGTTCCCGGACCTACCTGCGTCTCCCCACAAGTTAGACGGAAATAATAGAACGTGGTCCTGGACGAATTGTCACGTTGACGGGTCGATTGCATGAGTAACTTGAACGCTGTAATTCCACCCTGTTTGTCTTACTGCGATACTAGAACTGCCAAATCCCTTCTGTCTTAGTATGTGTTTTGACCTGTACGTACCTTTATCTCTGCTAGGGGAAGTACTGTATACTGTACAGTATGACTAACCCCTCTCACCTATGCACACACATTCTTCCCACGGAACTCGCTTCCATTCGCTCTTGGCGGGCGCCTGGGGGGATGAAGATGACCCGGGGCATGTTGCCAGTGCCCGATTTCCTCTCGTCATGGGTTGCCAACTGACCCAATGGCAAGAAGCATCAATAACTCAATCGCACGTTATCATGTGCACGGTGCACCTTCGTTTTTGTGCTACTCTGTAGGCTATAACTTTGTGGCTACACCCGAACACCAGATTGATGGTGAGCCGGGAAGACAAACATGCTGTAATGCTACAGGAAACAAAGATTGGGTCTTCTTTCCGTATCTGTATAGAGTCCGGCGGCCGGCAACAGCCACGGATCCCCCCTTGTTAACTCACGACGGAGAGCGGCCCTTTCTGAAGGAGATACCATAACACGAGAGAGAGAGTAACTGTAATTCTGTAAACCCTGATGACGCTCCTCAAGCCCGGGCGCTCTTGCCCTCGATTAGGATCAGAACGACGGTCATCGAATTTTGGCAGCTTCCGTGGGAACGGTGTTGAAAGTGGATGGAAAGGGTGGAGGCCCACCTGCTGCAAACATATCGTGGGGATTACGCGATGTATGTCACACACACTGTATGAAAGTAGTAATGAACTTCTGTGAGGGGCGAAACGTGCCGCGTGAGGGCATTTTTCCCGGTGCAGGTGGAAAAAGTAGCCCTCGACATGCGAGGCTCCGATGCGGCATGTCTCGACCTCACCAGTGCCTGCCTGATGTGGTATGCCGAGAGGAAACGCAATGATGAAGGGATCTGACCGCCGCGTGCGAGGCGCCTTGCTGATGGCGAATCCGGATGGGTGCGGTCCGCCTTCCGCCCTGGCACTGCTGCTTGCCCGAGTCTTGCCCGAAACGCGGTGTCGAGCCGCACGACCGCACACTAAGCTGGCGCTTCAAGTTCGCGGTTCCCCATCCGGGGGACGGGGGGACCTAGGATGAAAGGGAATATTTCTTGGATAACGGGGAGAAATGGATGCGTAATACATTCTGTAGTGCTAATCATAGAGAGTAACTTGCAAGACTCAGATCCACAAAAATGTATTCGGAAAAAAGCTGGCGCTTCAACCAACTTGTTCAGAGTCATCTTCTCATTGGGGGAGCTCCGCTGCCTCATCGTATAACCGTGGTGACGTCTTCGAGTCATCATCGGATCACCGCGCACGCACACACGTTGCTATTTCTGTTCCACCCAGCCCTCAAAGGAACTGACCGGAGAGATGGCCTGGCGAAACGCTTCTTCCCAAGAATAAGTATTCACCCATGTCGAGCCGAAACATCGTACCGCGCAAATAGCAGACACCCTGACGGGTATTTGGGCGTTCCAACGAAGAGCGTTAAGGCACAAGTCTTACGTGGCGAACTGGGACAGCGCCATGTAGTGTCGCTCTTAGTGGGAAGACAAGACTATTCTACGGCCTTCCTTCAGAGCACGCAGAGCGCATCAACGCGTCACTGTTCGATAGGCTGGAGGTCGAATCAAGGGAGGACCTGAATAAGCGTCGCTAGCACGCCTTGCGCCACGGCGCCCAGTGTTCGGGAGGAGACGAAGTAGGAACGAGGATAACCCGGGGTCCAATGAGGAGCGACAGCGACCGACATTCGGCCAAAATCACTACAATACTACATCATGATGTGGCGTTCAGATGGACCTAAGTAAGAACCCACCTCTTGGCAGCGTCGCGCGCAGCATCTGTCCAGAAAATGATTTCGTTCCACAGAGTGCGGGAAAGACGAGGCGATAGATACAGAAATCAGAGTCAGTAAAGCTGAGAGGAACGAAAGTCTCTGACGTTTATTACTGTACCTTTTCAGCGTGTATTTAATTGCTGACGTAAACCTGGGACACAAACCGAGACCGACATATTAGATAATCGTGGTATTAACGTAGTTAACTGGTTATCTATGAATAATATATCGAGGAGAGAGGACTGATATGCATCCTCCTCTGGACCTCCAACGCTCACGCGTTGCTCATCTCTTCGGCTGCCCGCTGCAATAAATCTCTATAGTAATCACAAAAACTGTTGTTGGTATCTTGGTTGGTATTCTCATACTGTACTTTGCCTAACTGACTGCCCGTATGGACGGCATAGTACGGTCACATGAGAATCGAAGTCTAGTGGAACGGTGCGAGTAATACTGCTGCAGGTGGAAACGCTACTCCTGTCTGTCTCCTCTTTCCCCCTCTGCAGAGGGTGATTTGCAGTGTGAGAACGAGAACTACGGGAGTACAACATAAAATAGAAATAATTACATGAGGTTAAGTTAAGCAGGAGTCGTGAGGCAATCCCAGCATAATGCGGGGTATACTGATACAGGTGCTTTAAAGATTTCGTGGTAAAAACCAGGCGGGCATAAACCGATCATGATGTCAACGTAGCAGAGAAGCCGCTTGTCGTGACGATGAACATGCAAAGGCGTGTCTAGTTGTCGTTGTAGTCGTGGAGGGCGCGCTTGCTAGCCATCCGGATGTGTTCTCCATACTTGTAGAGCAGACTCGGAATAGGAACAAAGGCGCACGCGAGAAGTGCGAGGACCGTGCTCGCCTGTCCGACACCGAGGTTGCGATACATAGCCCCGGCGAAGGAGAGGGAATCCGGCCCCAAACATCGATCGAATACAGTCGTTTCCGGCAAGCACGCTAGCTGCGTATGCGGGAGAGGCGTCGGCAAGGTAGTTCAAAACTGCATTCTGTTATGGTTGTACGACCGGAAGTCAGTCAATGTATGACATTGACAGAATGGCACTCACGAAAAGAAGCAGTGCCGAACAGGCTAGAGCCAATGATCGGGAGAATCCAGTGCACGCTCGCCCGAGATCATGTCCATCCGAACCAGAACAGACAGACGGGGAGGATCAACGCGCCAACGATCGCGATGGGCATCCGCTCCTCGGGTTTCGGTTCTCCCTTGTCGGTGTACTTGGGCTATCACGAAGGTGCCGACGAAAATGCCGAGGAAGGACAACCCAAACATCTGCTCACGCCAGTGGTAGATGTCGACAAAAACGATCGGGAACCACTCGGAAGAATAGCAAGACGAGTGTGGCACCAGAGAGCCACATGATCTCCCAGATCGTCCAACGCCAGCCCTCGACGTGGGCAGCGAAACCACCGACCAGCGGACCGAGGCTCGGTGCGGAAGTAGCGAAAAGGTCATAAATTGTCATTCCCTGCGATGGTCGCTCCGCCCTTCGCAAGAATCGGCGAACCGAAGAAACCGGCAAGAAACCGGAAGGCCATGACATACCATAATTGGTAAGAGCGTGGGCACTTGTAAACACGTTACACGACGAACATGGCGCGGG
This sequence comes from Lactarius hengduanensis, assembly GCA_021525025.1. NCBI lineage: Eukaryota > Fungi > Basidiomycota > Agaricomycetes > Russulales > Russulaceae > Lactarius > Lactarius hengduanensis. The sequence goes on along the minus strand of JAKELI010000076.1, from coordinate 10,911 downwards.
TGAGAATATAAATGGGCATGCGACCAAATTGAGGGACTTCGCTCAAAGGAGACCAAACCGTCGGACCTGTAATGTATTCTGGATCAGAAGAAATTCGATATAACGATGTGTTATACACTGACCGAGTCCGTAACCAGCCACAAAGGTTGTCAGTCCAACGAAGGCAGCGACGTCGCTGACGTGGAACTCTGAAGTAACACCAGATATGCCTGCATTGCTAGTATTCTGGAAGCTCTCTCTCATCTGGGTGGGAAAAAACTCGTGACCCGAACGCCAAGCGAAGCAAAGGTGTCGTTGAATGCTGTCGTTACGGGCATCTAGTAGAGTCAGATACAGAAAGAAATGTGGAGAAGAGATTGTTCGGTGGGAGAGAACGAGTCTAAATTTTGGGTTCATCTCTGGTGGTTAAATAATGAAACTCTCGGTCGAAAACGGTGTTTGTGAGAGCTGTGTGGACGCGTAGACTTGTTATACAGTCGGCAAGAGTCATGGTGGATAGGCCGCCCACGTGCGCCTATTACTGTAAGTATTTTCCTTTTTTGTCCATGATGACTATTCAACTTGAGGTCGGACGTGGCGCCTTGCCATGAAAATTGCTGGAGGAAAAAGAAACCAAAAAAAAAGGTCGAGTTAACTCGGTGTTGTGTAGCGTACACACAAGCATCGCCCGACACGAGAGATTCTGATGCGAACGTCTGTGGTGGGGGGTACTAGGGGACCGCACCCCTGGCCCTTGACGCACTGCGCAATCGTGCGCCCGTCCCCTCGCTCTCGAAATATGCCTCATGCAAAGAAATCCTGGGACCAACTCATCAGCACTCAGACATCACTAAAAAGCATATCAAGGATATTTCTCCGAGTCACCCAATGCGGCGCCGAGAGGGCGTGGTGCCCAACGGCGAAACTCGCCATGTCAACCCCGGAAGAGGAACGACTTGCAGGACCGTCGTACCGATCGCCCAGCACCTCGGATAATGGCTCGAAAATGATAGTCGTCCTCGCTAAACGAAAGAATGTGTGTTCGAGTTCGCGGGGTGACTTAGTGAATGGTGACAAGGACGGCTATGCCGAGGTGTTGCCAGACGTGGGACTGCCGACTGCGCGCAAATTACAGAACAGAAGGTTGTTGGGCGAGCTAGGATAAAGGAACACTTTTTTCCTCGTTTTCATAGGCCAATGATTAGCATGGGAAAGACGCCCCAAGGAGATACCGATGCCTTGCTATTCTAGGCCAGAGCAAGGAACAAGAGGAGGGGTTCGAGTCCTCCTTCATTTCTCATGATCATGACAAGGATTTACGACATCGCGGATCTGACGACCCCAAAATAGTAGCAAACGTCCATATACTTGTATATTTGCGGAAAGTCTTACACTAATTACCATCTCTATTATCAACCGCAGAACCAAGCCATCAGATATGAGGAGGTAGTAAAGAAGATGGGATCACCGTGCGAGCCAACCAAGCCAGCTCACGCGCCACCAATCGTCGGGCCGTTGTTCTGATACACGTACGTATCCTCGGTTGGCGGGAGGGCCTTGAACTGCCTGCCTAATCGCTCGTCTGCAAAATCGGCACAGTAAGTGCACGGAACAAGTCATAGACGCAAATAATGACGTACATAGTGGATCCTCGTCATGGTGCACAAAGTGTTTCAGTTGCCACGTGGTACTCGCCGCCGCCTCGTCACGCCTTCTTTGACGCTGCTCGTTCTGTCAGGAGCGACCCCGTCACAAACAAGACAACTGAGATCAAATAGGATCGACGCAAAAAGGGGGCGTTGCACACACACCTCGATGCGGCTCTTCTCCCGCGCGGCCGTGTCAAAATCGCCTTCCCGGATCCCCTTTGCGACCTTGAACCACAACGCGCGGCTCTCCCACTCACCCTGTTCCTCCACCTGCCGAACGGTGACCTCCTCCTTCGGACCCGTCACGTCCGTGAACACCACGCCCGTCTTCGTGTCCTTGCTCGTCGTGTTCCACTGCCCCTCGTAGTTGCTCGCCTGCGTGCCCGAGCCCGCGCCGATGGGCGGCGTGAGGTCCGCCTTAAATGTATGCGACTTGCCGGAAAAGTAGCCCTTGCCCTGGTACTTGATCGTGGAGAGCCAGCCAGACGAACTCTGGATGTACGACGTCTCGGCGAGCTCAATGTAGGGCGAGCCGTACCAGAGCCCTTCGATGCGCAGGCGTGGGAACGTGATCAAGTAGTCCTCTTTCTGGCCGTCGGGAAGGGTGATCGTCAGGGTGGCGTGCCCGACCTGCTTCACGATAATGTTCCCGCCTAGTGCGCGTTGTTGGGTAGGCACAGCGCCACAGGGCGAGCGACTCACCGGAGAAAGAGGTCTTCTGTGCGCTGTGGCCCTGGAGGGTGATCTTACGAGATGGATTGGCAATATAATATGCGGTGATAGGAGGATGGTGGGAGACCTGCTCTACAACGAGCGATGTCAACCCACGTCCATTCTTGTCGGGCCAATGACCGTAGAACAGCCTGGGCGGAAGTAGGTAATCCGCAGTAAGGGGGAACAGATAAGTAAGTAATCCGCAGTAGAGAAGGGAGCACGATGACGTACTCTCCGAGCACGGGATTGAGGGGCCTGGCGCAAGCGTGTCAACGGCCAATGGACACGGAGCAAGAGGCAGAAGCAAGGCGTACTTTTTCTCTGAGCCCATGGTTTCATTGCGGGAGGTGTACTGGCCCTTGAGGGTGCTGATAAACCATTTTAGAACACGTTTGGCGCGGTCCTTTGTTGTGGTTGCCTCTGATATTGCGGCAAATAGCTCTGGACGCTCGCACCAATATGCTGGAAAAACAATGAGCATTAATCACACGGATTGTCAGGTTGGGCGCACCGGGAAATTCGGTAAGAGAGACAGGGGAAAGGATGAAAGGGGGTGCAGTGAGAGAAGAGAGATCGCCAGAGACGGACGCAATGCTGCGGAGGGCACATGAGGTGATGAGCGACAAGGCGCAGCAATCTAAAGCGTACGATTTGATGAATTGAGTCCAAGTTGACTTCTGAGATGCGGGAACCGCCTGTCGAATAGGGAATACAGTGAGATATTCGGTACGGGGGTGTGGTCAGATTGTGATCTCACATCGCCGGGCTGTTCATCGACGGAATCGGCCATCTTGGCAGTAGAGAAGAGTTTGAAACGCGTGCTGACAACTTGAGCGGAGGAAGTGAGAAGACGGTCAGACCACTCGGTCGATGGTCGCGGTGTATAGGGAAAGAGTGCAGCTCAGTCTCCATTCGTACTCCCCGTTTTGGCCCTTTTGTTCCTTTCCTTCTTCCATCAAACACATCGTCACACTTCTCTACTCTCTCCCCTTCTCCCCCCCTCTTTTTCCTCGTCTCACGTTCTCACACGGCCATTGGATCATCGATATTTACTATTACACATCCACGATGAATGAATGGCACAGTCCGACCCTGACCAGATACCGTGTGCCCCAAAGGCGCATTTAAAGAGGCGGTAACAGACAAACAGGCGCGTAGCACAAATACGTTACGATGAACACAACAGAAAGGAAGAAAAGAAAAGACAAAAAATAGAATCGCTAACACTGATTTTTTTTTTATGTTATCAAATGATTAGAAGCAAACCAGACAGGTAAACGTTCTGTGGGGCCAACAATGTCGCGGGCAACCAAAGGTTGGCACTGGCGATGAAGGCCCTACTCCTCATCATCTTCACCGTCTCCACTACCGGCGTTCTTGTTCTGTCATAATATCAGGACAAGCGACGACGACTGTCGATGGTACGTACTTCGTATTCTGATTTTTCCTGTTCAGCACGGGTCTTGTCTCGTGCTGCCTGTTCAATATAGGGCTATTTTTTTTTAAAAAAAAAAAAAAGAGGGGGAAGTCGGTTAGCATGACGTCAAGTTCAACATGTTCGATGACGAAAAAAGGGGCTGAATCGTCAACCCAAACGAGCCGAGTCAAGGGGATGTATGCCAATCCAAAACGCGTAGAAGACTATATTGCCCTGCAAACTTACCTTTTTCTCGTCCTCGTCGAGCTCTTTCCACTTGGCACCGAGCAATTTGCCGACTTCGCCTGCACGATATCCTCAGCGCACGTCATAGGCCTCTTGAAAAAAAAAAGGGACATACCGAAGCTGGCATCGGGGTTCTCTGCCTTGATCCTCTCCCGCCAGTCCTGGCTGAAGAACATGTACGCAGAGAGCGCACGCTTAGGCGCCTTCGGGTCTTTCTTACGGGCACCGCCCCTTGGTGTTTTCTCCGATTTCTCGGCTGCTTTGCGTGTCTACGAGCAACAAGGCATCAATATCGACGAGCGCCTGCAGGAGGGAAATATGTACCCCACTGACCTTCGACTTGGTTGATTCCTTGGGCATCTGTGGGGCTAGGGTTAGCATCAGGACGACCAACGACACGTCGAGAACACGCGATCAGAGAGTGCAAAGGGATATGGGAGAGGAGACGCATATGTGAGGCGAAATAATATGAGGAATGGAGCCATCGATAGCTGGATGGGCCCGCAGAGGAAAAGTTTGAGAGGAAAAGACGAACCTTTAATGGCTATATAGAGCAGTGAACGAAGCGGATAAGTTGCAGGGACGGGAGGGGAAGGGAAGTGGCAAGGGAGGATGAGCGGATGAGGCGGGCGCGCGGGCAGGGCAGGGATTGCTCTAGCTGATACGCTCTGGCGGGGCAGTGGGCTGGGGTGGGCCAGTAGCGGGTTCAACTTTGTGCGGGGTTCTCTCCCCTCTTCCCTTTTTGCTGGTGGGAATTCCGGCGGCCTCTGAATTGCGGTGGCTGAGCAATTATCCCTTTTCTGGTACTTAGTTTCCCCGGCCGGGCACCCGTGACATGCACTATTATGTACTTGTCCGGTAACCTCCCAACCGCACTTCCCACGGCCTATCAACCATCAACGTGCATCAACCCTGTCTGTGCAACGACCCTGCTGCGGCAAGCATGGGTTCTGCCAGGGTCGCCTCGACGTGTACACGCTCACCAGTCTGCCTCTGCTATTCCGGCTGCATGCCACGTGCGGGGGTGGCAGCACAGGCACCGGTGCTCGCACGGCGCGGCGCGGATCGCGTCCACGTCGAGGCTCGGCACGCAGTACCGCGTGCGGCACAGCGAAGACGTGACCAGTCCATCGACAGCGCAGGTACAGATGTCACGTTCTCAGATATCGTCGAGAGCACCTTCCGGAGCGTCCTCGCTTGCGCCGGACGCTCCGGTCAGTGCAGCGGTTCGAGTGGCGCACGTACAGGCTCGCTACCTGGCCCGGGGCGCTGAGGCAGCGATCAGCTGTTGCCTTCGAACCCGCCGTCGATGTCGAAGTGGTGCACCAGCGGTAAAGCACACCCCCGACTGTCGGGGGCGGCGTTGGCCCTGCCTAGCACGCCAGCCCGTCGTTGCTTATGCGGCGTAGCACGATCCTGCGCGTCGGGTCCGCGGAGGAGTCAAATTGGCGCTTCGATTCGGAGTCTTCCGGAAGCCTTTTTTGTTTGGATCCCGATCCGGACGGCGTCGGCGGGGTCGATGGTACCAATAGCGGTGCTGGTAGCCGGGAAGGACAAGTTGTAGTTGTCGTTTGTGCAGTATTACAGTAGACGACGAGTTCCTTACGTGTTCAAGCTTTCAAATTTCAAGTCTCATCACTTAGTCTGGTGGATCCGGTGCTTAATGAAATGCCGGGGCAGGTATCTTGAGGCGTATCATTAACCCAGGTCCATTTGAGAGCCTCGTTGGGGGTGCGAGGAGCGAGAGGTCGAGTTCCAAAGATTGGGATGTGGCTTACGAGGATGATGCACGGTATGTCCTAGTAAGGCGAGGGCATAACCTTTTTGTGTCAACCCCAGCCACAACACTTGGTCTGCATTCGAGAAGGCGATTTTTGTATTTCTTCCGGTCGTGGGTATGGAAACAAAGCACACATCCATCGGCCCGGCTGGCAAACGGGGCTCAAAACTGACTCAAACACTTCCGTCGTTCGACATGCAATTGCAAAGCGTGGGTAAGGATGGGTCGACCCTGCCCTGAGGGTTAGAGCGTAGTACTTTAAGGAAGCAGATAGGGATGCGCTCGCTATTCCCTCTCTCGCGTCCCGGCCCCATATCTGCCTGAATATGCCGGGTCAATTGGATCAAAATCTCGCTTTCACTCATCCCCCTTGCCCAGTCATAGCCAGGGGACAGATGACTGACAGACTTCGTCTGGCCTTTGTCGAATCGCCCCCGGTAGCCCCCGTCCACACGGTCGCGAGTCGGACTCCGACTCGCGACTTTGCCTCTCACGAGTGAACTCATCCCCACTTTGTGGTTCCTGTTTCGCGCTCGCACCACAGTATCGCCTGCTCTCCAACATGCCTTCCTAGTATTAGAGTACCACGAAACAGACGCGCCGTGCACTATATCCCCTTTCCCTCTCATATGGTGACCGCTAACAAGTCAAGGAGCGGCCTCCCACTCCAACAAGACTGCTCGCTGCATCTCGTGACGTTTTCTCAACTCTGATAATAAATCACGTAAACTGTACTGTACATAAACGATTGCATGGGGACAGTTACACCTCGTATGACAGAAATTCGGAAAAACTGCACATATTATACTCACGATGTCACTACATGAATAACAATGGGTTCCGGTGAATCGCTAAATAAAGGTCAGTCAGTGTACAGTAAACAAGCAGGGAAATAGTCGCCCACACACGTCGACAAGTCAAACGTATACCCAGTCCCGTTCCTTCATTCCGCGGCGTGCCGGGAGAACAATTGTACAATTTCCCCTTGTCTTGGGCCACTGGAAACCTCGGATGGAGTCTTTCCGCTGGCGTCGCATACATGGGCATCCGCACCATGGTCCAGTAATAACCGCACAACCTCTGGGTGTCCTCCCTCCCAACCACCGTAACGTGTGGCGTAATGTAACGGGGTCGATCCCTCGACATCCTTGGCATTGACTTCTGCATTGCGCTCGAGGAGTAACTGAGAAAACTCAGGGTCACCCCTGAGCGCTGCGTAATGCAGTGAGGTTACTCCCTTGTTGTTGCAGACGTGCACATCTGCATTACGGCCCAGCAACAACCGCACAATATCATGGTGTCCCCACTCCAATGCGTAGATAAATGGGGTGAACCCTTCGTTATCCTGTGCATTGATCTCCGCGTTGCGCCCAACTAGTAACCGAGCAACCTCGAGGTAACCGAAGGCCGCTGCCAGGTGCAGTGGGGAACTTCCCTTATTGTTGCGGATGTGCTCATCCGCATTGTGGTCCAGCAGTAACCGCAAAACATCAATGTGTCCATGGTATGATGCTCTGAGAAATGGGGTGAATCCGTCATCGTCTCGGGCATTGACCTCGACATTGCGCTCGAGTAGTAACCGAACAACCTCGGGATCACCAGTGGCTGCTGCACAATGGAGCGGAATCTTTCCTCTGCTACCGCAGACATGCTCATCCGCATTGTGGTCCCGCAATAAGCGCAAAGTATCAGGGTGTCCACTGGCCGATGCGCAGAAAAATGGGGTACATCCGTCATCATCCCGGGAATTGACCTCCGCATTGTGCTCAAGTAGTAACTGAGCAACTTCGAGGTGGCCGTAATACGTCGCGTAATACAGTGGAGCCATTCCCTTGTTGACCCGGACACGTTCGTTTAAGCTCCATCCCAGCGACGAGGACTTGGCTGCACTATTGAGGAATGAGGGTCTATTGCGGGCATCGACCTCTGCACGGCGCTCGAGTAGCAACCGCTTGAGTGACCTAGCAGCTTCCATGTGACCGCCACACACCGCGCAAGACGATGAGACGTGTCCCTTGTCGCGGACATGCTCATCTACACTGTGGTCCAGGAGACACCGCGTAGCATCACCTTTTGACATTGGATCAAGAAATGCGATAGTTCCTTCGGTATTCCGGAAATTGACCTCCGCATTGCACTTGAGTAGTATCTGAGAAATCTCGAGGTGACCGTAGATCGTCGCCAGATGCAGTGGAGTATTTCCATAACTGTCATGGTAATGCGCATCTGCATTGTGGTCCAGCAATAACTGCACAACATCACGGTTTCCTGTCACCGATGCATGGAGAAGTGCGCTACCGAGGTCATCCTGGGAGTTGACTTCTACATTGTGCTTGAGTAGTATCCAAGCAACGTCGAGGTGACCTGTGATCGCTGCCGAACGCAGGGGAGTGTTTCCGTAGTAGTCACGGATATGCACATCCGCGTTGTGGTCCAGGAATAGCTGCACAACATCACGGTGTCCATTCTGCGATGCATTGAGAAGTGGGGTAGCACCGTGATCATCCTGGGAATTGATCTCCGCGCTGCGCTCGAGTAGTAACCGAGAAACCTCAAGGCGACCGTTTCTTGCTGCACAATGCAGTGGAGTCGTGCCGTCCTTCTGGGAGTTCACGTCCGCACCAACGTTCAGCAGCCACTCCCCGATCTCAAGGTGTCCCGCCTGTAAAGCCATGTGTAGTGGAGTCCAATTGTCTCCAGAGCGTAAATTTATGTCGGCACCATGGGCGAACAATAACTGAGCAACTTCGATATGCCCGTCAATTGTCGAAGCATGCAGCGGGGTACCGTATTGACCACCCAAATGATTTATTTGTTCTGGGTGCTTCAATATCAGGCGTTCGACTAGACCACGGAATCCTTTCTTGGCGGCGTAGTACAAGGGAGCTGCTGGATGTGGCACATCTCTCTGTGGTCCAGACGAGGAAATCATCAAGAGTTCGAGTGGTTGTTGTATTTGGACCCATGCTGAAAAATGTGGCCTGCCCATGTCAAAGAAATGATCCATTGCGTCCTTAATATGTGATTCCACGCTTCCGATCTCCGCATGCCCGTCCCAATATTGGGTAGCATATTGAACAAGAGGAATGTCAAAGAAATGATACATTGCGTCCTTGATCTGTGATTCCACGTTTCCGATATCCGCCCGCCCGTCCCAACCTTCGCAAGGATACCAAACAAGAGGAATTTTCTCGGCATAGGCTCTTATACCATTTATACCATCTTTGTCGATGCGGTCGTCAAGGCGAAGCAACACGCCGAGACAAGCCTGGGCAAGAATCACGTGGCAAGGTTCGATGGGAATGTGAAACCGGGACACGTCTTCCATGCAACTCGCGAGCCGATCCGATATCAAGAATTCTTTCACGGAAAAATGTGCGAACTGAACGACACGGGAGCCTTTGTCGACGATGACGGAAACCAAACTGGAACAGGCTGACAGCACCGCCTCTTCTTGGTCTTCCCACCGCCAATCCGCGATCAACTTTGGGATCCCGCCCGCGCTCAAGTCAAACGCGAGCACTTCCGCGAGCTCCTCGACCCGGAGTGGACGTCTGGCCACCGCAAGGCATTGCAAGAGTCGATAAGCGTGCTCCCGGTTGGCATTATTGATCTCCTTCAAGATACGCTTGTATGTCTCGTCCAGTGATTTGGGCAATTCCTCGAGGATACGACGGAGATTGGTCGGGAAACAGTGCCGCAGAACCTCCAATTGACAAAACACCCATCGGAACCTGTTTCAAAACATAAGATAACTGTGTGATAGTGATGAACGGAAGATGTGCTTACATCCCATCCGCTTTCTCCGTGAGATTCTCGATGACCGCGTCCTTGTCATCGTCTCGCCATCTCTTCATCCTTCGATCCGAGCGAACAACAAAAATAACATAATCGCTAATGTCCTGCTTTTGTCCGCTCTCATCGTGGAGGGATACTTGTTGAGTCACTAAAGGCTCAAGGGTGGTGCGAATGTCGTACTCTGGACGACTCGTGATACATAGACGTAGATTTGGATGGTGAAGATCGACGAGTTCTTTCACCAGCTCGAGGACCTTCTCGCGCGACGATGGAATGCCTGAATCATTGGGAGACTCGTCGAGAGCATCGATGATCAGATAGATCGGCACTTGTTCCATCGCCGCGAGCATATCCTTGAGGCACTGCACGAGCGAGGCGACAGTCGGTTGTTCCGATCCTCGTTTGTGTGCGGAGTACAAGGAGGAAAGAGCATCGCAGAAGGTATCCGATTGATCGGAGAGTTGGACAAGAAGGGACGATAACAATGCGCGCAAGTCCTGTTTTGTTGTGTCCTTGAAATCGAAGTAAAAATAGGCCAAGAAAGCAGACCCGGCATCGGACATGGATTTGATATCGCGGACGATCGCAGAGCTTGTTGATCATATGAGTTCGAGTAGGACGCAACTCGGCGGGGGGTTACGTACCTGAGAATGCTCTTCCCGGATCCAGCTATCGATCCAAAAGTCGTCGTTAGTGGCGATTAAGACTCAGACTCAGACGAAATATGTACGTTTTCCGTGAATCCATAACAAGGAGCCAGATGTTTTCCAATCTGTGAGGGTGATCCCCTCGGTGCACCAGGCTGCGGTACCCTCGTGATGAGCACCGGATGCGGTGTTGAAATTGACAGACGGATCGGGGGGAGCGACCCATCTTCGGAGGTCCTTGCGTAACTCGTTCCCTGTAATGGATGTCGACTTTTCATGGTCTCCGGCGATGAGATCAGAAGATGACGAACGGTTTATGTCGGTGACTTGATTGACGACTTGTTGAATCGCTACTCCGGTCTCCTTTAAACCTAAGCGAGTAAAGTGCTGAGGACAGTTTCGGAGCCGGCAAATGGAGGCATAACTCACCTTGAATGACGGAACCAACTTTGTGTCGACGCCGTGTACCTTGCTGTCGACGGTCCGGACCTTGTTATCGATACCGTCTACTTGATATCAACAGCCTGCACCCTCTCATCGACGGCTTCCACCTTTTCATCGACGACCTTAACCTTTTCATCGACGACCTTAACCTTTTCATCGACGTCCTTGACCTTGTCACCCACGTCCTTGACCTTGTCATCAATGCCACGAGTGATCATCAGGACTTCTACTGCCGCC